>OX457041.1:7160886-7188386 GCA_949752735.1 Lumbricus terrestris | reverse complement strand
GTCAAAAAGCGCGTGGTTTACTTGACCCGTTTGAACATTGTGGACCAGATTTCGCATGTAAATAGTAAACAATCGGTTTTATAGACCTGCTTTTTCTATTGTTCTCCTGACAACAAACAATCTCTGTCCCGTCTGGCTATGAATGCCAATGAAGTTCCCACTTGAGATTGGCAGAAACCTAATTAATCAGCGCATCAATAATTCTGGTCTGCACGAACTGGTAAACAGCAATAAACAAAAGCTGCAGAGACGCAGCCATGCAGAAGGATTTCTGTCTCGTGCGGATTCTAACCCGCTTTATTATAAGAGCAGTGTCCTCTTTCGCCACAAATCCTTAGAGACCAATAAACCTATTTTCCTCGTACGAACTCCTGACCCGTGCTTTGGACAGATTTAGAACAGCCGTGACTCTAAATCTCTGCTGATCAGTTCATACACAGTAGACTAAACCTCTTCTTGTGTGATTTTTGGTCCTGTCTTATAAATAGAAACGGTCTCTGCTGTCCTCAGGATCAAGTATATGCATAGCCCATGCGGTACACAAAGGTAAACTGTACTTTTGAACACGGGTTTCCGCTTGGCACAGTTGTAGATGGGATCTAAGAGAACATCTTAAGAAGGGGGAGCCATCCGAAATTCTCTTTATAATCTGCTGGTGTGCCATGTAGGCTATACTGTTGGGTTCAACTGAATGCAGGAGATGCGAGAATAACCATGATTAATTAACCAGTCATTTCTTACTTTTGAGCTAAGTGCAGTTTACTATCCATAGTCTGCCTTCACGCTTAGACTAGCATGCAAATGAAGGTTTAAAGAGGCCAACAGTCGTTAGTTTCGCAGCACGACTTTCTTTTAAAAGAGGATGGGTATAGCCTACTAAGCTTACTATAGTAGCCTACTACTATTGTAAGCCATAAGCAATCGATTTCCAAGTCTCGCTGAGTCCGTGAAAGGAATGGGCTTGTTGACATGGCAGGGTGTCAACAACAACTGCAATCCCAACTGTAGTGTTACATGCTATAAATCAAAAGCATGCATGCAGAAATGCAGTTAAATTCACGTCAGATAATAGCGTGGCGCCATATGCCACGATGTGTGTCTGTATGTACGCGACTTTATTGCCATCGAATTTCGGATGTCGTTGTTGCGAAAATAAAATTTTATGCTCTTCAATCGCATGTCAGATAATTATGGTGGATGTGCTGAGCTCAGTTTCAGAAAGACTCCATGCATGAGAAACCTTTATAAGAAGAATGATTTATATAAATTATAAATAGCAAGTGATCACGTCATACAATTTAAATGTAACCCACAGAAGACAGACCCAGAAACTAATTTAATTAGTTTAGAATATTTAAGAACTAGTAGTAGAACCATTGTCTTGAGTATTTGAGGAAGCCTAAATGTGACTTGAAATTGATCGATTAAATAATGGCGAACATTCTATTCTGTTTTATCATGCCAACAATCCAAGGTATTATTATGGCTGTCACTTCTTCATTTGCTATTCATTCAGCGCAGTGATCTTGTTTTTTCTTTTAACTCTCAAAGCGGCGTGTAGTCCATGCCTTCCTGTGTTGTTCTCTCCGTTCAGCATAGGCCTGCCTCACGCATCAATCACAGCTGTGCATAATTTATTTAAGATCTCCTTAACCTAGTTTTGCACAGCAGCACGAAATCATCATCAACACTAAATTATAACGGGTCAGTAATTCCAAAGGAATAATATTTACTGTCACACCCACAGCCTACCCCTCCAATAACATCATCTACTCCCTTTTCGCCTCGTTTGCACTGACGACGCGGGCGACGATCTTGGCAATGGCACGTGTCACTGGAGGAGGCGAATGACCTCAGTGCAACCGAGAAATCGTTCACTCGACCTTGGCAAGGTCGTTCAGAGGTCACTGACGGGAAGATGCGAGTCATGGGTGCAGCAACGTGGTGGAGGAGAGGGAGAAGGTCCCTCGGCGATCAACAAATGGGGGGGGGGCATCGACCTCGATGGGCTTAAGCTACACACACGAAGGACTGCAATAGGTGTGGTGTCAGGTCGGTCTCTGACGCAACTCTGGTTCCGACACCGTTCAATATGGTGACAACAGTGCTTAAAGTGTGGGAAATAAGTGCATGGACGCCCCTTATATACCTTTCCAAAAAAAGTGCATGGACGCCCTTACCTTTCCGGGCTGTGCTGGCCAATAAGTGGCAGGACGGCGTTCAGATTTTAAAATAAGTGCATTGCAAGACGTGTTGTCCAAACAGTGAAGTGAATCGCAATAACGAAACACATTCGAATGGAAACTTCGAGTGAAAAGTCTCAGGCAGTATACGACGCACGTGCCGTGACGTGCATATATCTTAGAACGAGGGCAAAACAAGACCTTCACCAACAATATTATCTCACACGCTTCGACCAACATGTCTGCAGGCGGTTCTATATTTAGAAGCAAAAATGTAGCCTATGCATCCGAGAGCCTATCGAAAAACTCTCGGAACTTTTTGCGCCGTGGGTACCGAACTGCTTTCACACCAACCATCTTCCCGTTGCCAAAAGCGGTCCCATCCGGCTGCGCAGTTCCTGAAAGCGTTTTAGTACAACACAAGTGCGTCCGTCTGTCCGTCCGTCCGTCCGTGATCCGTCCTTCCGTCCGTCCGTCCGTGTGGCAAGCAGTCCTTCAGTCGTTGCCGTGTTACGTAGGAGGTAAAAATGTGCGATCAACATAAATCTTCATCACAACAAATACTGGTTGGATCGACCTATTTTCCCAGCGGCGTGACCAATCAGCGCAGGCAGCATTTAGGCTAAGGACTAAACGCGTTTTAGGCCATGGACTAAACGCGTTTTAGGCTACGTTTTTAACGAGGTTGTTTGTGCTGCGCTGTTTTCTTGTTGGTGACTAATTTGATGGTTACCGACAAAGTGTCAAACTGTCAATGACTGTCGATGTTGATAACGGCAAACGTACATATATACATACATAAAAACATACAAACACGTATACATATATACAAACACAGACATACACACACAGACATACACACACAGATATACACACACATACATACACACATACTTATATTATATATAGACACACACCAATACGTATACATAAAAAGATAATAATAATAATGTCTGTTTGTATCAGCGATCAACCGTGGCCACATTCGATATAATAATGCTTATGCCACAAAATTCCAAGACGTTACATTACTCGACTCTACTATGTAAACTACGCTTCACAGCATTGTTCCATATCACATTACATTACGTTTGTTCGTTGTTCCGGAAGTGTATTTGGCACATGCAGGTGACCTGGTTGTTCCGTCAGTTTGATCTTCATGGAGCAACATGCATAGTGACCTCCTGATGGATGTCATTTACAGTTGCAAATTTTCTTATTTATTATTTATGAACCTTTTAGTCTTTTATTGGATATCGGATTGGCTAAGTCGCTCTTATAAATCGTCTTTTTTATTATAATAGTAGTAGTATTAGTATAATAATAGTAGTAGTAGTAGTAGTAGTAGCAGTAGCAGTAGCAGTAGCAGCAGCAGCAGCAATAGCAATAGCAATAGCAATAGCAATAACAATAACAACAATAACAACATCAACAACATTAACATTAACAATAACAATAATAACAATAACAATAACAGTAACAATAACAATAACACTAATAACACTAATAACAACAATAACAACAATAACAACAATGACGACAATAACGACAATAACGACAACAACAATAACAATAACAATAATAATAATAATAATAACATTGACATTTATTATTACCATTGTCATTATCATCATTATTGTTATTATCAACTTTTTGTCTACAAATGTTATGTAATGTGATATGGAACAATGTTTTTAAGCATAGTTCACTGTGAGGAATCGTCGAGTAATGTAACATTGTGGAATTTCGTGGCATTATTATTATTTTTAAAAAAAATATTATTATTATTACTATTATTATCATTATTTTTATTATTACAATTATTGTTATTATTATCATTTAAAAAATTAGTAACTTCGTTTAGCGCCATGATTGGCTAGCGCCACCTACCGGAATGGAAGAGAGTGATGAGTTTCATCTGGAAGTATTCTTCTCCTGTCACGTTCAACGTCTGACATTTGCGAACGAAGTTCTGCAGACATCCGACGAACTGAACGGTCGGCTCTCTGGGTTTCTGGTCCGTCCTCAGGGCGGCAGCGGTGGCGGGCAGACCCTCTCCGCTCCCAGGTGGACTTTCGGAGGTGGAAGAACTACTGCTGCTACCATTGTCAGTGGAAAGAATCGTCGTGGCAAACTGGAGATTCGTCTCTGCCATGTAGAGGACGAGCAGCCGGAGACAGGCGCTCGTCAGGACGCCCTCCTGATCCGTCGAGGACAGTCGAAGGAACTCTGGAAGAGACCTCGCAAAGTCAGCTATCCGACCTAGTAGATCGGTGATGCGTGCCGTCACTGGAAGGAGATTCTTCTTCGCCAGGGTCACCAGCTGTTTGTCCGACGTACCGAAGCTCGTCGATGTCGGCGCACTGATGGTGGCCAGGCGGGTGCGTTCAGTCGTCCCTCCCCTGCCATCAAGGTCGTCCGTCGGCCAGGGGGAAACGGGGCGGATGGTCTGGAGTCGGCGCCGCCTCCGCCGCATCTCCAAGGCGGACATGGAATAGCACCGACCTCTCTCCGTCAACATGGAACGTAGGATAGACGGCTGCTGCTGCTGCTGATCCCCGGTCTCCTCCTCACCGTCCGGTTCTGATCGTTCGTCGCTGCTTGGGTGCTGTGGACTCATCATTCGGCTCAGCTCGGAGCTTTCCGGTGTTCGCAGCATGGAACTTGCCGAGCTCATCTCGGAGCTCAATGCGCTGTCGGAGCTTCGCGTGCTCATCTCGGAGCGGAAAGTGCTCGGCTCTGAACTCAGCGTGCTCAGCGAAGCCGGAGTGCTACTGGCGGTGTTGGTGGTGTGCTGCTCTGGTCCAGTCGGACTCATCGCCTTCGTCTTCCGTTTCCTGCACGTCATATCGATGGGTAGATCATCGTACCTCTGTCGCACCTGCTGCATGCGGACCTTCAGGTACTGCCTCTGGCTCGCCTCAGAGAACCTCCTACGGGCCACCTCCTCTTCAAACGGAGATCGCTGTACTTCTGCAAGACCGGCGGCCCTCTCAGAGTCCCACGTGCGCTGACGGGCTCGGCTCGAAGCCCAGAGGCTGACCAGCTCCCTGTAGGTTGCCTCCGAAAGCTCTGACCTCTGGCCTGCGCCGGAAATGGGCGATGGAGCCTCAGTGCCGCTCCAGCTGGCCAAGCTGCCTCCACTATGTTGGCGACCGGCATCAAACGACCTCCATGACCCTGTCGACTGGCTTCGCTCGCGGTATGACGTCATGATGGCGTCAGAGCACGCTGCCTGGTCTTTGACTTGGCGCACTGCTGCGGACGGTTGCCATGGCGACTGACCGCCTGCCGACGTAACGGATGAAGACGTCATGTTGACGTCACCACGATTGTTGCGGTTCTCGTAGGCAAAGCGCTGCCATGGCGTCAAGCCTACGTCAGTGGACGGATTGTTCTTGCTTTCGTAGGCGTGGCGTTGCCATGACGACGTCCGCGGTCTCATCTCCGTCGTGATGATGACGTCGTCCAATTGTTCTTTGTCGGACCAACGATGGAACGGTTGTCTTGACAACGCGCCTGCCTTCGCAGCGGCAGTGACGTCATCCAACTTCTGTTCCGTGTGCTGATAGGTCGTCGGTTGCCATGGTAACGGAACGTCTCGCTCGCGGACGCCGATGGGAGTGGGGCGTTGGCGACTCGGATCGCCTCGTCTCTTCCACTGGATTGATCCGGACTGATCCGGACTCCTCGGAGGAGGATGGTCCGGATGGATCCTCGGCCACTCCATGGTCGCAGTGTTGTTGCTATGGTACCTGGCCACGGGGGGATATACGGGGCAAAGGATCTCTGCCTGACGGGTCCACAGATGCTCAGGGTAGCCCAAAAGTAGGGGCCCTCTGCCTGCACTGTCCAAGGACATCACACAGGGCCACGATGATAGTAGTTAGGGCCTTAGTGACGGACCTTGGAATTGGCGGTCGTGGAAGGCAGCGGCTGATCTGAAAGAAAGTACATTACGTCATCGTATAGATCTTGCGACGTCTTTAAGCAGAAATTACGTCCTCACAAGATATTACGTCATCATCACCAATTTTAGAAATTACGTCATCATCATAGGACGGACTTGCGTTACAAATTTACAAAAATGCAGAAGCCATATTTTCAGCAATAATTATTGTCGATTGCCAGAGCCGACATGTCGTGACAACCGACTTATACTCACAGTTACTCAGTCAAGAGCGGAGCTGGTGGTGCGCGCATTGGGGGGGGGGGGTGGTGGCTAGGTTCTAAAACCACAAGTGGTGCGGCATTAAAAATCCATGTAAATTTGGGCAGATTTTACCCATAGAGAAGCCTAGGTCTATTACTAATAGATAGATCAGCTCTTTCGAAGTATACTTAAGAAATGAGTCATCATTGCTAACCATAAGAAAATCATGAACGTCGGCCTACTTTTTAGCGAATAGACAACACCCTTATTTTTGTGGGAATCCATTACTCATGCAGTCTTATCATGCGTAATGGCCAAGCCCCGATTTATCCAATAGGGAGCTTTATGCACCAGTGGCACAGTGCTATCCGTTCCAGACCGTAGATTCCTTCGCTCTGCTACATAAGGTGACCTAGTTGTCCTTATACGGCTCGAACTTCCACTGCGCTGCCAACAAAAAATTCATGTCGGTCGAGCTTTCTGGAATAAGTTACCTAAGCCTATTATATAATACAGTAGTCTATGTAACGAACTTCTTTGTCTTTCTTTGACCCTTTTTCAAAGGCGCTTGCAAACCTTCCCGTTAATTTGAATCTGGTTTGGTGCACGTTGTCAAGTCTGGAGCGCCTCTGACGAGTTTCTCTTGGAATTGCGCTATATAAATTCATGAACACGATGACTAATTTCATAGGAATTCGTTAGGACTTATGCGCTTACCTTTTTCTCTGCTAAGCGGCTGTAGTATTATCCTACAGAGCGGTCATAAAAACGTGACTTCTACCGTTGAAACGATTCGAGATCCCATCGAGTCCCAGTCTGTTTAAACCTCGTCCGATCGAAGTTTCATGTTTATCCCAAGGTCAGCCGAACTACACTCTATCAGACGATGAATTTGAATCGAATGAAACCCGGTTGCTGTTCACCAAAACAGTCCTAACGACAAACCCCGACCGCCTAACAGCGTCTCAAAACACAGACAGACAGACGGATAAACACATACACAGACCGGCGGAGAATTAGTGTGTCCTATAAAGAACGCTGAGCTGCCGAACAACATGTAGTCCTGGAACGTCGTGCTCCAAATGCTGAATTGAGACGCGCGCTTTGCAATAACAAGCAGAGTGGGGAACCAGCGTAGAACGCGGCGCGCGTGCGCAACGATGAGCATAGATTACCATTAGAGGACGTTTTATACGTTAACGACATCAGCCATCGATACGCGGCGCCACGATATACATCGGAGCGACGTCGGCGGCAGAGTCGGCAAAAACAATTATTATTATACATCGCAGAGTTCAATCAACTTTGTCGCTATCTATGTCTCTGTGGATCTGTAAGTCTGTCTGTCTCCGTCTGTCTGTCTCCGTCTCCCTGTCTCCGTCTGTCTGTCTGTCTCTGTAAATTCCTGTATCTGTATCTGTCTGTCTGACTGTGTCTCTGTCTCTGTCTCTGTCTGTCCGTCTCTGTCGGTCTCTGTCAGTTGCTGTCTCCGTCTGTCTGTCTGTCTCTGTAAATTCCTGTATCTGTATCTGTCTGTCTGACTGTGTCTCTGTCTCTGTCTCTGTCTATCCGTCTCTGTCGGTCTCTGTCAGTTGCTGTCTCTGTCTGTCTCTGTCTGTCTCTGTCTGTCTCTGCCTGTCTCTTTGTCTCTGTATCTGTCACCCTGTCACTCTCCGTTCGTTCATCCGTCCGTCCGTCCGTCTGTCTGTCTGTCTGTCTGTCTGTGTCTCTGTCTCTCTGTCTTTCTCACTTTGCCCATGGATACGCGTAGGTGACAAAAAGCGATTCAAATGCAGACCAGATGTGGAAATTCAGTAGTATTTCATATAAACGAAGCATACATGTATTGTATATCCACATAGATATTCGGCGAATAAAAGTAGTTCCCAGGATTTAGCTGGTTTAGGTTCTTGCAAAATCTAGAGATCACGACTGCCATGTATGTGTGTACATGCATGTGTGCATGTGTGTGAGCGTGTATGTGTGTGCGTGTGTGTCTGTGTGTGCGTGTGTGCGTGTCTGTGTGCGTGTGGTGGTCTGTGTGTATGTGCGTGTGTGTGTGGGTCTGTGTGTGTGTGTGTGTGTGTGCATGTATGCGTGTGTCTGTGTGCATGTGCGTATGATCGTGTGTGTGTGTGCGTATGATCGTGTGTGTGTGTATATTTGCGTGCATGCGTGCGTGTGTGTGTGTGTGTGTGTGTGTGTGTGTGTGTGTGTGTGTGTGTGTGTGTGTGTGTGTGTGTGTGTGTGTGTGTGTGTGTGCGCGTGTTTATTTATAATCAACTGCAGGTAAAAATGAAAATTAAAGGGCTCAACAAAGAGCAATTATGACGCGCTTGTTGTCCGGCTGTCCGCATTTAGGATATTTATTGCGATTGTTCCAATTTTCCGCATTAGTTTTCTCGGTTGAAATGAAAAGACTATCATCCGAGATATTGCTACGGAGACTAGAGAGAGCGTTGGACAACAAAGATTGTAACACGATTTTCTGCGTTGAATTATTTCAATCGATTTTATTTGCGTCTTTGTTGTCTGCCATTTTAATTAGACAAAATGATATTTGTTTTTATATGAGCTGCGTGTTGTGTAATTAAAATAGCTCAACGGTGCTTTGTTCCGATTTAGCCTATGATTCCTTAATGAAACCTCTAATGAATTTGAAAGCAATGAGAATTTTTCTTAATATTATTCTGTTTAAAGATGTATCATGGAGGCATCGGTTGTTGACGTCATATAGTACGTCATGCGTTATGTATGCGCACTTGTTATAGCGCCCCTTCAAGCACTCTACTCAGAGGCGCTTCCGACTGCAGAGCGGACACTGCATCGGAGTTTCACGCCGAAGCGGTGAGCAATTGCGAGTGAAGGACTTGCCCAAGGTCCCTACGCGGCGACTTGAGGTGGATTCGAACATCGAACCTTCCGTCTTCAAGGCAACGACGCCACCAATACACCACCGCGCTCCATTAGCAAAACACTGCGGTCATTAACAGTGGCGTAGCAATAGGGCGTGCAACCTGTGCACGAGGGCCCCCGGCTGTCAGGGGCCCCCGGGGTCGGAGTCAAAAAACATTTTTTACTTTAAGGATATTCAGAATGTACTCAAACCTGCTTCTGCAGCGTAGCCTACACACTCAGTAAATTTTTGGGTTTCAGCTGGAATGTCCATGATTAGGCTACCTTATTACAAAATAATAGCCTATCTTTGCTCTTTGCAGCCTTTGGCCGGAAGTAGTTGAACTGACGTAAGAACATAATTGTGTCATCATGTCATGGTCTACGCAGACGCGTTTTAATTTTTTTTATCTTTGTAGTAAAATGTGAAATTTATAAAAGATAACTGCATAGCCTAGCCTATTTACTTGGGAATTGTATATTTTTTAACTCTCGTACGGCACTCTTTCTGCCCCCCCCCCCAAGTTATGCCTAAGTCTTATTTAAGTGGTGCTGCTAAGCGACAAGCACGAGAAGAACGCCGTTAGAACGGGTAAAGAAAACCGCCAAAATGCCAAAAAACGCATTTATGATGCCTGCGAAGAGCGAGCTTGCACCGATGACTACATCAGACATAGGGCAGAATCGAATTCCGGTTTGATCAGTGCAGAGATGGTGGTTGATATGGATATTGACACTGAGCTGAGTAGGCCTCGAACTTCGGAGGGTGTACGACTGTACGGTAACAGCTACATCACCAGTGGATTCAGGCTTGACACCTCAAAAGTGGTGGATTTATTTGCACAAGATAAGGCGCGCAAGCGAGCATTTCGGATTTAGACCCCCTTTTTAATAGGTTAGCCGTAGACTTGATTGAGTCATTTCACACTTGCCAAATTCGTTACATTTCTCGCTATTTTAATCAACAAACGCAACAGCTTGGCGAAATCAATTTAAGTAGGGTCTATGGGTGATTGATGATTAATACTTCCTGAGATGAAGTAATTTTTGCGATTACTTTTGTATGGTATTCTAGTTCAATTTTTCTCTGCAGATATGGAGAAGAATATGTTTCATTAGATAAATTTGTTAAAATAATAAAAATGTGGCTAGTTTATTTTCATTTAACTTTGGTGTTAAATATGCAAATTTCGTAAAAGAACCAGGCGTTTTGCACAGCTTTGTTGTTTGAAATCGAATGGGGTTTCAAGCATTTAAGGTCCCACCGCCTAAGCTCTGCACAGGGGCCCCCCAAGACCTTGCTACGCCACTGGTCATTAAACTCCACAGGTGGTTGAGACGCTATACATGAGTTGTCTAGAAGTCCGTCCACAGGTTGCTTTCATTAATTTAAACTAAACAAATGGCTATCATGATCAATGGCGGCGCGACCATAAGACGCGGCAGGTCATTTTGACCACGCAGTTTGACCCTCTGACCTGCCCTAATGACCTGCGAAAAATATTTGGAATTTGATTATCCTCTCTGTAGCCTACATTTAATTTTTTCGACCTGATAACTAGGTTTTCTCTTGTGACCCTGAGGCGATCATTCTGCTGAAAGCGCATAGCTGGCGCCGCCACACGAATCAAACTCGAATCTCAGTTTCGTTTACTATTGCAAAGGAAACAGGAAACCACCCTCGCAATTTAATGCTTATGAAGTTATGATCAATTGTATTATTGATCATCAAGCTTTTGAAGCTAAGTGTAAAAACTGTTCGTCCCATTTGGCTGATGGAGCTTAAATTACTTGTCTCGGTCACTTGGTGGAGTCTATCACAACCTTCAAAAGCTCTGGAGATGGGTTATTTCAACGTTTAAGGCTTATTTGCCGTGTTTCTAGTGAAAGCTGCACGTTTCTGAACCCCTTAAAAGCCCTTGTATTGTCAAGTTCACGTTATACAATGTGCGTTATCTAAAGTCACGAATAAGTCGCCCACTAGCGAATAACTATGATGCGACTCAGAGTATGACAATGGTGCGAAATTATTGTGAAATGTCGAGATAGAGTTGCGCAGGATCAATTCGCCATCTAGCGAATAAATACGCTCAGTTGAACGACTTTGCCATTTTTATGACTCTTTTAAAGATTTCCTCTGCGGCTAATGTTCTCCGATCTCTGAAATCACAACCTACGGAAACCTGTCTTCAGCATTCAGGACTTAATTTTGTTTTCAATTTCAATTCGCATGTTCTCAATGCAAAATCCGCAAAATCTCGAATAACAAGAAATTAATTGGCGTCCGAAATTAATAATAAGGCAGTAGGCCTACTCGTCCTTCAAAATATGGGCTTAGGCCCATAGCAAAAAATAAAAGTCATTGGTCGGAAAAAAGAAACGCTTTAGAGAGATTTTATACATGCGTGAAGGAACCCTAGCGAGTGGGCTTTATTTCTCAACTATTGCGGTTACGTTCCGTATGTTGCGTACGTTGAAAATTAATGGAAGGTTTGAATGTCAGGCGGAGGAAAGGTGCATGATTGACAGCAAGTGTCAGCAACTACAAGTTTGGTTAAGAACAGCGATTTCATGGGTCTTGTTGTGACGAACATATACCAGTATCGTTACTATCGTAACAGTAGGCTACAGCCGACATCGTGCTTGGATTATGGCGCCCTTCGCGTTCAACATCGTGTTCCGTTATCGCTACGGTTAGAAATATGTCACTGTTATCATTATTATGTAGAACTATTCGTAAGCTATCATGTAGCCTACTGCGCACGCAAAAAGTCGAATTTGCGACCCCCTCCCGCCGTTGCAACTCATCATATTTTTTGTTGGAACCCCGTGCGTATAGGCCTACGTGCAAATGAGCATCTCTACCTCTGACAAAGTTAATCGCCCAAAGTCATCTATATATATTTCGAATTTCATTGAGCATGGTTGCTAGTTTTGTTCCTTTTGGACCCAAAAATAAATTGTGTATAAGACATTTCAAGGCCAAATGTATTTTAGAGCTAGCTCAATGAGCCCAAAGTTTCCACATACATTCGAATTGAAGATACAAATTGAAAGAATGGTCATGTGAGATTTTACACACAAAATGAAGTTGAATAGAGCAAAAAATAGGGTCATTATTGACTAAAATAGTCCTAGGAAAAAGATATTGATTCACAGCATTCTGTAAACTAAAAAGGTTTAATATTCCCAGCAGTAATCCACTGCCTGATCAGCTTGTACAATAAACCTATAGAACTGCCAGTCAATAACTGGTGTATCAGATTCCACCGGACCAGCGCTTTCACGCTCCCATGCTTACTCATCGTTTATATGACTTGCAGAAAAACAGAATCCTGTGAAATTTCTAAATTTAGGGACTGTCAATTAAAAGTGAACTCTATAAAGATTGGTCTCGAAACAATAAGTGACATATGCCATTCATGTGTCATATGCACCTGGTTATCTAAGATGACACACTTCATCACTAGCAACCGTCTCTGCTTGAATAGGCACAATTCCATCACCTCCTCATCTTGCTATGACAATTGATTGCTTGCAGTGAACAGTTGAGAATGACAATTGCCTGCTTCCATAATTTGCTTTATCGGCATAGTGAACTTCCTGTTTGAGAAGTGTATGTCAGCCAAGACACGTTCTGCTTTGATGAATGCAAAGTTTTTCTCTCTACTGTATCTTCATGTAAACCTTCAGGGGAGTATTCTGCTGTTATGCAGTCACATTCATGTTTTCCCTCGTAATCATCACTGCCCTCTTCGTCATCATCCCGGTCGCCGCTATTGGAATCTCTAGTTGCCTGCATGGTTACTCGAGCCAGACCCTTCAACAGATTTCTTTAGCATTTCCTGATTCAATCAGACTCTTATTGTGTCATCGTATGCTCTGTAACTTTTGCCTCCATCTTACGAAGATTCATGCTCAATCTTTCGAGATTCTTGCTGATATGCAAAAAATTTACATTCTTCAATTTTAAGAACATGCTCATGTTTTAATTTGCAATATAAAAAATAGGATTCCAGTGACGTTGTGCCTCATACTTTGCTAAAGGCCCTATGCTCTCACAAGAAAATAAGAATTAATTATTCGTATATGGCCTATGACCATGTACATACTTTCAACTTACAGGATTAGGCCTATAGCTTAATCTAATTGGAAATGTTGCATTCGAGTGTCTCGTCAATGACAATTGCATTGATTTCTTCATAGTAGACCCATCTCAGATTTCAAGGTCATTGAGCTACCTCTAAACATTCATATATTGCAATAAAATTTTGATACAATGTTCACTAAGACTAAAGGAACAAAATTATCTACCATGTCAGACAATCAGAGAAAATTATTTTTTCTCCATGGTAATGTGAATCACCCTAATATATATATATATATGAAACATTTTGTTCTACCATATAGGCCTATATATATATATATATATATATAGGCTATGTTTATTTTTGTTAAACGTCATAGTTATTTGCTATAAGCTAAAATTTGGTAACTGTTATGTTTTACTGTTTGGATCTGAGACGAATTTAATTTTAATGTAATCAGATGCTATCGGACGACTGCATGCAGGATAATAATACATAGTGTAATAAATAGGTTATAATATGGACGCCATAGATCTAAATTCATCTAATAAGAATTAATTTTGGATGTAGATTTCTCGAGACACCTCTCCCCTGCCGCACGCACCCATATACGCAAAATCGGGAAACGGACATTAGCCCCCCTGGACATTATCCCCCCCGGACATTATCCCCCCCGGACATTAGCCCCCCCGGACATTATCCCCCCCGGGGTAGGACATTATCCCCCCCAGTCTATGATATCATTACCTAAAAATGATGCACAAAATGTAAGAATGGGCCTATGTTAAATGAATATCTACACATTACACATTAGTTTTAACATCCTGTAGGAATACGTTAAGTTAATTGAAGGTTTAATATGTATATTATAAAACATTTTAATGTCGTTAATAAACGTTCGTTTTAGCCATAACTGACAGTAACAAGTAGGCCTACATACTGTAGGCCTACCGATTCCCATTCGTTCATTTCTCTAATTTATTTAATCTAATTTTGAATGGAAACGACGCTAATAGCCTATATATAAGTCTACGAAGATCAGACGTAGCCTAACTGGCGTTAACAAACCTTTGTTGTAAGACACTAGACAAATAGACTGTATAGGCCCTACATACGATTCCCATTCGTTCATTTCAAATCTAAACCTAGGCCTAAGCCTATTGATACAATTAGGACCTAAATGACACTAAGTACTTTTGTTTGCATGTGAATGTCAGTGACAAGTCTTATCGGTTACGGCATTATTCTACGATTTGCACATAGGGGGGGACTTTGTCCGGGGGGGCTAATGTCCTACCCAAAATCGGGGGGGAATATGTCCGGGGGGGCTAATGTCCGGGGGGGCTAATGTCCGGGGGGGATAATGTCCAGGGGGGCTAATGTCCTACAACCCGCAAAATCGCATGTATTCCGGTGACTTTCCCCTACCTTCCCTGTTACAGTACACGTAACATAAACGTAATCTACATAATATATTGACAGCCATAATTATATTAATTACAAGTTTACAACAAGTAACTGATTGGTATTCAAACTATGACCTTAAATTTAATTTCAAATACCGTACATCGGCTTTCACACACACGCACACACACACGCACGCACGCACACACGCGCGCGCGCACACACACACACGCACACACACACGCACGCACGTGTCATTATCCACAAGGATAATATTATTCCACGTCTTTTGCCTATATTATTATTATTTCAGTTGTGGGACCATTAACTATATTTGCGTTTGCACGCGCTGCATAATTATTATGCGAACTTCTGAACGTCTACTGTTTGCTCTTTAGCAATAATTTTTGTCGTGAACGAAAGGAACAAAATGTTTGTATGTAAACTAGAGTCGTAGCCTGCTATAGATGATATAGCTGCGTCTTCATGAAGTCTTCATGCTTTGATCCGACCGATCGTCTTATTTTCTCCTTCATTCATGGACCGAATTTTGTCCTATATTTGTTCTTGGCAAACGCTTTTATCAATTGATCACATATAGAATATTATATTAGGCTGGCGAATATTTCTCACTTTCCGTATATGCTGCAGTCATCTATAGGCCGATGCGTTGAGACGTGACCTTGTGTGTGTGTGTGTGTGTGTGTAGTGATGGGCTTCGTCATTTGGATTTGGGTCAAATGTGACCGTGCGACCGGTGAAAGTGCTGCTGATCCCTGGTCTATAACCGGGGCAGAGGGAGAGATGACCCCCACCAGCAGGCAGGCACTGAGAGAAAGAGGCAAGGACAGTCCTTTTAGTTTTGCCGTCGACCCTACGAAATGCAGCTGACGACCCTTCCGAACATTTGTCGGTAACTGAATGTTTGGAAAAGACTGAAACGCATAGAAGTCTTTGATGGTTTTGTGTCCAGTGATCAATTGGTCTTCGATTTGTGACCTTTGTCTACTTGTCTACTAAGATTACAGTTCGAAAATTGCCAGTCCCAAGCCTGGAGAGAGGTGGAGAGTGACACAAATCATCATTGAGACGTGTAGTGCAGCAACAAGTTTCAAACCACTTGTCGTTAGTGAATCAATGTAATGAATAAATGAATACATAACACAGACACTCACACGCACACACCCCACACATGCATACACACACACGCACACATACACACACATACACTGTACACACACAGATACACACTCACTTATACACACGCATACACACACACACACACGTGTCATACAATATTATTAATGACGGTGCAAATGCTTGGGGCATCTGCTGTCAATAATAGCTAAGCATTTATATACAAACAAACAAATTAATGAATTAATGAATGTCACGAAAATTACGAAAACTATTAATTTATCTTTGTGTGCCGCAGATTGTATTTCGTAATTGAAACTTTGGTCATGAAAGTTTTCCCATACAATGTATCAGCTATTCACCCTCATCTCTACAGCCCTGCTCCACCCCACCCTTCCATTGTTCATATATAGGGTCTAACAGTTCAAGACACTCAGCTCCTATATTTCGTTGCTAATGTATCCTATTCGGTAATTTCATAAGGCATTCGAGTATCAACTTGTCACTTAATGTTGAACCCAGCTGGTTCGGTTATTTCCAGGATCTTTCTTGGGGTACCTGTATTTCAGCTCGTCTTTGACCAGGTTGATAGCCCAACATTAATTTTAGGCTCGCATGTGATTGGTTGGATCTATGAGCCAATCGGGACCGTCGTCTGAAATAATATTGGGTTGGGTCAAGTATGACCATAGGTAGCGTCTTGTAAGGGCTAACCTGTTGTCACTCCGAGACTATAGTGTTTGCACGTTCAGGGGTTTTAGTGTGGCAGAGTGTTTGCGATCAGTTAAGTATACGACCACTCACTCAAGTACTCTCTGTTCTTTACGGACAAATCGATTGCATTCTATATCAGTGTAACATTGGAGTATTCGGCTCGAGTCTTAGGACAGATTATTGTTTGTTTGTATGTGCACTTGTTATAGCGCCCCTTTAAGCTCACTACTCACAACGCGGAGTTTCACGCTGAAGCGCCGAGCAATTGCGAGTGAAGGACTTGCCCATGGCCCTACGCGGCGACTTGAGGTAGATTCGAACCTGCAACCCTCTGGCTGCAAGGTAACGAACATACCCACAAAACAGAAATCCTGGCGCCGCCACTGTGTGTGTTATTTCCCAGATTATATTACTGCTATTTTAGTTACGGTTTTCAGTTTCAGCCTCAGTTACCTCATTCATTTATTCGTTTAGTTCAGATTATAGTTAATTGCCACTTCATGATTATGTTTCTTATCTTGCTATAATTATATTCTCTCGTTTTAAGTTGTTACAAGTAGACCTATTATCTTTCGGTATACTAACTGTACTGCTTGTCTGATGAAGGCTTCACTTGAATTACCAACCGTCCATTCATGCATGATCCATTGACCATCCTATAATGGCGCTGTAGAAGCGATTAATCCAGCCTACATTGTGGTGGCTACTTTGGAACGGCCTTAATCCATTAGAGTTGTATATTATACCCTGGAGCTCTATACGAAAAGCCTTTATCACCAAACTTAGAACTGTAGTTTTGTGCACACTGCAGGATTGGGATCGCCTCATAAATTATTTCCTCGAAGTTGTACTATATAAATTCCGGAGTGAATGAATGAATGAATGAATGAATGAATGAATGAATGAATGAATGAATGAATGAATGAATGAATGAATGAATGAATGAATGAATGAATGAATGACTTAGGATGCCTAATATAAAGGCATTTTGCATAATATTGTGCGCTGCTGGTGTGATTTGATCATGTGAATTGATCATGTGATTTAATCATGTGATTTGATCACATGATTTGATCATGTGATATGATCATGTGAATTGATCACGTGATTTGATCATGCGATTTGATCATGTGATCTGATCATGGGAATTGATCATGTGATTTAATCATGCGAATTGATCATGTGATTTAATCATGTGATTTGATCATGCGATTTGATCAAGTGATCTGATCATGTGAATTGATCATGTGAATTGATCATGCTTTATGCTTTTATTTTAGATCACCAAGAATTCATTTAAATCAGGTCGTCGGAAAATCACGTTGGATGCCTTTGAATCTCACTTTGGAAGTTCTTTATTTTGAATAATATAGCCTACGTCATATACTTCAAGTCTCAGTGTGGACTTCGGCTATATGTACTTTAAGAAGTTCTCAAATAGCGCTATACAAATATTCGCCGATAAACACACGAACTCCTAATAATATTATTGAAATATGTATTAGCTATAATTATATAGATGCGCGCAAATGATCTTTGTTGAGTAACTTCTGCGAAAAGATCAACGTTTTTAAACTCGATCGCATAATACTTGGAAGAGAGATCAGCAATGAATTCCTGTCAATATGGATCGATGGTTGGTTCGTGTGGCGGATGCAACCGACAGATACATGCATTGGAATCGATTTATCTGCTTCCACAAAGTCCTCATGATCATCATCACCACCATCGACATCAGTTCGATGCCGCATGGAACGTTTATCCCGCAGAAGATTTGTGGTTTGTTGCTTTTCAGATTTTAAATTGAAAGTGGTATCTTGGAACTTCTAAAGCGCCCACTAAACAAAGTCGGATGTGATTGACTTTGTACTGGCTGTCTGATTGTAATCATTGCTTTGATTGTTGTTATCATTAGTAGGGCAGTCAACCAATCAGTCAGTTAGCCAGAATATCAATTACTAACTTCTATTGTCTAATAATGATTGCAATTACTAACTTCTATTGTCTAATAATGATTACAATTACTAACTTCTATTGTCTAATAATGATTACAATTACTAACTTCTATTGTCTAATAATGATTACCATGGGGTCGACTGATGGCACAATAAAACCAAGACATTATGTCAATATTTAGAAGAAATGCCATGAGACAGTGACAGACAGACAGAGACAGACAGATAGACAGACATCTGTCTTCTGCTGTCTGTCTGTCTGTCTGTCTATCTGTCTGCCTCTGTCTCGCGGCATTTCTTCTAAATATTGACATCTGTCTGGCCTTCTGTCTCTGTCTCTGTCTCTGTCTCTGTCTCTCTCTCCCTCTCCCTCCATCTCCCTCCCTCCCTCCCTCCCTATCCCGACCTATATCTTATCCGTTGGGTTTCTGGTGTTGGAAGCATGCATTGCTGAATGGCGATGACTGTGTAGACATGACTAATTAGGAATTACATTGCACTATAATAGGTTTGTGTAATTCGAATGTGATGAGGTATAAATAATACGGTTGCATTGTCTTCTGCTTCTGTTCTCTCTGAAGTGAGTTTGGTCTGATGGGATGTGATGGAAACCTCACTGATGCAGGAGATTACTCATCATCGTTCATGGGTCACGTGCACCAAGGATCGTCTGCAGGACCACAGTCCTCCCTGGAACTTCATCTGGACGAAGTTCTGGTAAGAAGTGGGGTGATGGTGATGATGCTGCTGCTACTGATGATGATGACGATGACGATGGCGATGACGGTGACATGGTGGCATGGTGATGATGATGATGATGATGATGATGATGATGATGATGACGACGACGACGATGATGATGATGATGACGATGATTAATATGTAGCCTACTCTGACAGTTTGCCCAGTGGAAGTTGGATATCCTTTGGTAGGGGAGAGTGGGCAATGTTGGGTAGGGAGGGGAGGGGAGGGGAGGTGTCGTTGGTCCCCGGCTTGGAGAGACGAGGACGTCGACTCTATCTTTGTTACGACACCGGCGGTTGTTCAACTGATCGGCTGTGAATGTTACGAACGCCAGGACTTTGATCGGCGGTATAGCAAGGTGCAGCCGATGGGGGAGTGGGGTGGGGGATTCAGTTCGAATAGCATAATCTATACATGCGACCTTTTGATGTGAACTCAGACCCGGCCATCTCCTGTGCTTTGGTTTTGCCTGGCCGGGTGCACACCTTTGAACTTTGTCGTTCGTGGCTGCGTTATCGGATACCTGTGGAAAATCGTGAAGCGTGGATATTGAAAGTTGATTGAAGTGGAACCCTGGAGAGTGGGATGGAGTTGAGGGAGGGGGGGCTTCAAAGGGTCACAGAAGTTGACAGAACAGTTTCTGTGGTTGACTAGTGTAACAGTCAGGAGCTTAGGGAAGATCTGTGGGTGGGGTGGGGGTGGCGTGAGAGGAGTCTTTGGCGATGATAATCATGGCGAGAATTAATTGTCGTAGGGTAATTTCAACCCATCCATATATATATATATATATATATATACTTTTTTGGGATTCCACAGTTTAGTCTGCATTGCGCATCCCGCGTCAGAAAGGGGGTGGGTCAGTTATTTACCATGAGTTTCTCCAGCAATCAATAAAAAGCTTCTTCGTTTTTGCATGCAAAACAAGCATACACACACAGTCACAGTGTTGTACACACGAAACAGATTTTGCTGACGAAGGTTATTAATGGAAGCGGTTCTAAGTTCTAACACGTCAAAAGAAATACCTTAATAAACAAATCAAATGGCTTGATAATGATTATAAAGGGCACAGATTTAACCAGCAAAGAAGCAAACACACAAACAAACAAACACACACACACCTATACGCACGCACACATACACGCACGCCCACGTATACTCACCTACTTGCAGCACACACACCGCGCACACGCGCACGCACGGACACGTATATATAAGAAATTCAGAATATTTATATGCATATATATATATATATATATATATGTATAAGGTGCATATTTACATATATGTATATAAATATACGAGATTATCCTTTGAAGATGACCGCCTATTGTCCACGACTCTCTTGAAGTAATTGCTCCTAAGGCCCTAATCCCTTAACGACCTTGTCAGCAACAGTTTATGGGCCACTGGAGGTGGAGAGACGAATTGCCCGATGGAAGGGGACCAATGGCTGCAAGTCTAAACTTGTAATTTTGTAATTATCCCTGAATAATTGTGGGCTATTCACAACCCTCGGGAGCAAAATCCGTTTGCTCATTATTATACTGCAGCAGGGTGGTAGACCTTTAGCAACTTAAATTTAATTTAGACTTTTGTTGTTCGATTATTTTATTGGAGCTATAGAATAAATAAATAATTCACTGATATTAATTTTATTATTTGTTACTCTCATCATATTATTGCTTGTGTGAAGTGTAATATAATGTTATGTTATGTTATCGTCATTATCATCATTGTTGTCATATCATCTTCATCATCATCATCATCATCATTAAACGAAGGTGACAGTGATGAGGCAATGATGTCGTTGTCGCTATGCTGTTGATATTGATGATGACTTATGCAACGACGATGTTGTTGTTGTTGAAGATTACAGTTTTGATGATGATGATGATGATCTTGATGATAATTCATTTCATTTCATTCATTTCATTTTATTTATTGAACCCATAAAACATTTTCAACTAAAGCAGTACATCAAAATAGACAAAACAATAATAAAACAAATAACACAGCAAATTTATAAGAATAACGTAGGGCACAAAGGGCACACCTGAAGGGACGGGTCCCGCTGGTAGGGGCCCATTAGATAAATAAGTAGCTGAGTAAGAAAAGATAGATAGATGGACTGAAAGTACAATGCAAGGTGCTTACGATGATGATGTAAACATGTATTTTGTATGTGCGCTCGTTATAGCGCCCCTTCAAGTTCTCTACTCAGAGGCGCTCCTGAATACAGCGCAGACACTCCATCGGAACTCACCAAATATACTATAGCTGATTTCAACTGTTTTCTTCCTGTTTCAGGATAGTCTGTCTGGTTTCAATGTTCCCGAAGTCGCTCTCTCTTCTGAAGGATCTCTTCAAGAGGTATGAGAGATCTTTATTCTGTGCTACTTGTCTTGTCGTCCACTTTTCTATTTGCTTATCTTTCGGGGAAATCTACAATGACCTTGAAACTTCAAGTGAAAGAAATTCACTGTATGAGCAAACTGTGGATATGTGTGGATATTATGGGAAACGGACATTAGCCCCCCTGGACATTATCCCCCCCGGACATTATCCCCCCCGGACATTAGCCCCCCCGGACATTATCCCCCCCGGGGTAGGACATTATCCCCCCCAGTCTATGATATCATTACCTAAAAATGATGCACAAAATGTAAGAATGGGCCTATGTTAAATGAATATCTACACATTACACATTAGTTTTAACATCCTGTAGGAATACGTTAAGTTAATTGAAGGTTTAATATGTATATTATAAAACATTTTAATGTCGTTAATAAACGTTCGTTTTAGCCATAACTGACAGTAACAAGTAGGCCTACATACTGTAGGCCTACCGATTCCCATTCGTTCATTTCTCTAATTTATTTAATCTAATTTTGAATGGAAACGACGCTAATAGCCTATATATAAGTCTACGAAGATCAGACGTAGCCTAACTGGCGTTAACAAACCTTTGTTGTAAGACACTAGACAAATAGACTGTATAGGCCCTACATACGATTCCCATTCGTTCATTTCAAATCTAAACCTAGGCCTAAGCCTATTGATACAATTAGGACCTAAATGACACTAAGTACTTTTGTTTGCATGTGAATGTCAGTGACAAGTCTTATCGGTTACGGCATTATTCTACGATTTGCACATAGGGGGGGACTTTGTCCGGGGGGGCTAATGTCCTACCCAAAATCGGGGGGGAATATGTCCGGGGGGGCTAATGTCCGGGGGGGCTAATGTCCGGGGGGGATAATGTCCAGGGGGGCTAATGTCCTACAACCGGATATTATTATGTACTTATGCCGTTTTGTGTTCTAATAAAGGAGTGGTTCATTGATTTTTATGTAGGCCCAAGTTTATGTAAATTATCTGAAACTATAAAGCACACTTGACATCATAAGAGGAACATTATATATATATATATATATGATATATATATATATAAAAATGATATCTAATATATGATATATATATATGTATGATATATAATATATATATATATATATATGTATGATATATAATATATGATATATATATATGTATGATATATAATATATGATATATATATGATATATTATATATGATATATGATATATAATATATGATATATATATATGATATATTATATATGATATATATATGATATATTATATATGATATATATATGATATATATAGCACAATCAATCAGAACGTAGATATGTATGAGCACTTGTTAAAGTGACCCTTCAAAATACTACTCAGAGGTGCTCTCGACGGAAATAATGCGGACACCGATTCGGAATTTCACTCTGTGTTTAGTACATGAGCAATGCTCAGGATCTCTATATACTCGACGGCTTGAGGCGGATTTGAACCCTTTATAGCAACTCTGATATAACGAGCACACCGACTGTACACTGTACACTGAGTGAAATTCCAGACAAATAAGAAACCTAAAAACTTTCACGCAAATTATGCAGGTCATTAAAGGTATGCAGGTGATTACCATATGCAAATTAGATGACAATGTGCGAAAGATTTACATGCAAATTTATGAAAACTTGACAACGCTGTGTGTGTATGTATGTATGTGTGTGTGTGCTTGCGTGCGTGTGTGCGCGTTTGTGTAATATGAATGTGTGCGTGTGTGTTAGCCTCTCAAAGCTCTCCTAAGCAATGTATGCATGGTCCAAAGAGTTCCAGCTTCGGCCTGTCTGTCTGTCTGTCTCTCTCTCTCTCTTTCTCTCTCTCTTTCTCTCTCTCTGCTTCTCTCTCTCTCTCTCTCTCTCTCTCTCTCTCTCTCTCTCTCTCTCTCTGTCTCACTCTGTCTGTCTGTCTGTCTGTCTCTCTCTCTCTCTCTCTCTCTCTCTCTCTCTCTCTCTCTCTCTCTCTCTCTCTCTCTCTCTCTCTCTGCTTCTGCTTCTGTTAATCTGGGTGGCGTCTTCTGAAAGGATTAAGGGAAATCTGCGTCAGAGGACAAAATAATTAGACCAGGAATCAGATTATAATATAGGAGATAGGAGGCATGCATTGTAGTTTATTCATTAAAACTATACCATTTATCGGTATACTATACGGACCTGCACAAACCAGTCCGTCTGTAAACTCTGTATGTCTCTATGTCCGTCTGTTTGTTCGTCTGCTTGTTCGTCTGTCTCTATCCTTCCATCTGTCTCTCTCTGTCCGTCTGTTTCTCCGTCTATGTGGATGGTCCTATATGTGTCTGTGAGGATGTGTCTGTGCGTCTGTATGTCCGTCTGTATGTCTCGATCTGTCTGTATGTATGTCTGTCTATTCGTCTGTCTCTTCAGCTTGCTGTATATTAATGCTCAGTATTTAGTCGTTAGCCTAGTTTAATGTCGTCTCCTTGGAGTCCTTGCCATCCTATTGACCGTTCGTTTGGGGATGGAGGGAGGGTAATTAGCCTCATTTGGATCGTCCATGACTTTCTCATTAATACTCGATTACCACTGACCTTGCCAGATACCAACTGACCACAAAAGAATCATTCATGCATTCTCATCAGAATTATTAATTGAAGAGAATTCTGTTTAATGGCCAACACTTTCATACTAATCATCCTAATGCATTATGTCTTCGTTTTCAATACTACCACACACATAATTAATTATATACATAATTATACACATGTCAACATATAATTAGATTATATAGGGTAGCTTCTCTCTCATATAATTATATATATATATATATATTATATATTATACAATTGTGTGTATATATAGTGTGCATTCCTGTCTGAGTGCGTGAGTTCACTATAATTATTTGTGTTTCATTTATTATATCAGTTCTTCTCTATTGTATAAAATAGAATTAATTATGCATGACATTGTGTGAAAATAATCTATATTATATATATAATTATATATTAAATATAATTTTATATCACATATAATTATATACATAAATATATATAACTGGATATTTTTTTAATTAAATAATTCGTTTAATAGTAAGTTTGTTAATTAACGGATCTGTCAATTAATTAAAAATAATAATTAATGGTTTTCCTAATTGTGCTATATCTTGTGCAGATGCTGCCTACGTCATCGATGACTCATTCGATGGTTCCATCCAGGTGAGTTAGTGATGGAGGAAGGAAGAGTGGATGACTGGCAGGTGGACCATTTCCATTTTGACCTTTCCTGTGTCGCTGTCTCCCTTCCTCACACTGCCTCACTCTTTGTCTCTCCCCATCGTTTCTTCTCACCTTCCTCTCCGTCTGCCTCTTTTCTGCCTCTCTTCCATACATCCTCGTTTCTTGCAATCATCATCATCATCGTCGTCGTCGTCATCATCATCATCATCATCGTCATCGTCATCATCATCATCGTCATCGTCATCATCATCATTGTCATCATCATCATCATCATCATCATCATCATCATCATCATCATCATCATCATCATCATCATCATCATCATCATCATCGTCATCATCATCATTGTCATCATCATCATCGTCGTCGTCGTCATCATCGTCGTCGTCGTCATCGTCATCGTCATTATCGTCATCGTCAACGTCATCGCCATCGTCATCATCATCATCATCATCATCATCATCATCATCATCTGTTTATTTGCTTGTTCTTCCTCTAAACACAGTTCTCCATACTCTGGTGAATACGGATTCGAAGTGACCGTTGAAAAGCAGTTGAAGACAACGAAGTCCGCTTCGTGGCTGGTAAATAAGTCTGCTGACACCTTCATTTTGGCTTTCCCATGGCATCTAAAAATATCCATGATTTGCATAAAGTTACATTACGATGCACTACATTACAGTATACGTTACATTACATTACAATGCCTGATGATGAGATTAAGATTAGTTTGGTGATAATGATGATTTTTTTCAATAGCCTCAACATACGATGCAGCATATAAATATATATGCATGTGAACAGTGCATATCGTCCCTTCCTCTCCCTCTCCCTGGCCAATATTGCAACCAAACCTTCTCTATTCTCATCATATTCTTATCGGCGAGGTAATGACAGCAATGCATAATTATTATTACGTCTTGTTGCTAATAAAATAATTATTGACCAATCTGTTATGTAAAATGGAATGCGTGATATACATGTATATTGTCTAGGCATAACATAAATATGGTCCACTGCTATAATAGTGAAAAGACCCTGCATGGTTCAACGCTTTGCCAGGGAAGATATTCGAGATATCTGCTCCACCTGCACCCGTAGCCATAAGAGACTGCTCTATCCTTGCTCAGGCACAACATCAATTTGAAATTCGCGTTGTTCACTAATGTCTGCGTGAAATCTTCAGTATGTAGAATCTGTGAAGAAGTTGTTCGTCATGAAAGACAAGCCGTGTCCGTTCCTCATCAAGACTTCTCAATCACCTCCTTCCGGTTCGATCATCCGGGTCCTTCCCATCTATCCAACGGCGGATCACGTGGCCGAGGTCGTGACCCGGTGTCCCACTCACGCCTGCGATCGAAAGTTGCAAGAAGATCCTTTGCTCGTTCAGCATTTGATCATTTCTGAACATCAGATGGCAGAGCATGTTCAAGACTCGTATTCGAATCGTCTGAATGTAATCATACCTTACGAAGAACCACAAGGTTAGCGTAATCGTATAATCATTGGTTTACATTACAATTCCTACGATAATCATAATCACGTGTGCATATAGGTGCACGGCACTTCTTAAAGTGATCGGTGTCGCATCTTTACTTGCACTTTCTACATATGGTACCGGTAATCAGAATCGTGTGGTGGTTACATAGCACTTCTTATGGTAATCCTATAGGCATGTGTTACATTGTGTTTTTTATAGCACTTACTATAGTAATCATCAAGACTATGTGTTTAAACTTTACACAGCACTTACTTTAGCAATCATAATCATGTGTTACATATCACAATCTATGGTTATCATAATTGCATGGTTACATGGCACAATCTATGGTGATCATAAACGTTGCATGGCTATTCTTTAGTAATTGAATACCTGTAATCAGTTCTGTAGGCTATGTATACAATGTCATGGCCCTCGGTTCAGTAGGCGTCATTGTATTTGCATGTTTGCATAGTTACATGATACGCCATGCAGTATAAATGTATGTATGTATGTATGTATGTATGTATGTATGTATGTATGTATGTATGTATGTATGTATGTATATGAACATTTATATAGCGCCTTACAATAACCTCACGAAGGCGCTTAACGCAGCTACCGGGCAGTTAAAATGTAATCATAATTATTTGTTTACATAGTGTGCCCTTTGCAAACAAAAAATGTTTACCTTGTAGTACTACTCCTGGGTTCAAGGCTCCACTTGAAAGTGAAGGATTTGCTAGAGGTCCATACACTGTGATAGACCATGTCACAGTGTAGGGACCTTTAGCAAATTATTCTTCACTTTCTGTTGCTCCTCCCCTCCACATGCTTAGTATCTCTAACCAATATAACCGTGTTTTATAAATCACTAAAGTTTTTTATCTTTGATTTGGCTGGCCTGGGAGCGCTCCTGCGTAGGTTTCTAGAAGAGGCGCTATATGAGTCCATAGAACGAATGCATTCGTCATTATTTTATTTTTTCATTGTATTTTAAGCGCTACTGAACAGTCACTGCTGTGTGCGGCGCTATATAAGTTTCCAATTACATTACATTATAATAATAATATTATTATCTGACTGAGAGACTGACTATTGACAAAGTGTGTTTCTGACTGATTGACTAGCAATTAA
>OX457041.1:7105886-7155886 GCA_949752735.1 Lumbricus terrestris | reverse complement strand
GTGTTGATATAATATTGTTTTATAATTTATAATCGTCGAACTTATATACTTGCGCAGAACTACACTGCTGAGCACGAACGTATAGTTGACTATAATAGCTCGAGTGTAACAAGTCATAATTGGTTAATTATTCTAATAACGTATACGAAAGTGTTGTCGCCATGCAGTCGTTTATTATCGATGCAGTAGTTCTTGACAATTTATCCAAAGCGCTATAATACATCTGCAGTAGCCTAGCTTTCCGTGACTGGTGCGTCAAGTCAAAGAGTTTGTTCCTGGCTCAGTTATGGGCCGTATATATGTAGGCTATACCATCTAAATGACTGAAAAAGGTGAATATTGAGTGGACTGCAAGTTAGTAGAATAGCAATAATATTAACCTGCAGATCTATAATTGCAATTTCATGATTTTCTCGAACCTTCTATCGTAATCGCAAACAGAAGAATTGCTGTAGCGCTATAGGTGCAGGGCACCATACTAAGTATTCGCTGCGTCAAGTGAGAGGTAGGGCCTACATTGTCTATATATACCACGGGAAGTATATATATAACAGATTCGTTTGACGGGAGACCAAAGAGGTGATGAGACTGCAGAGGAGTTGGATTTTTCAATGACGCTGCGTTTTCGAAACAGAGGGAGAGTTGACACAAACTCGCAATTTTGGAGAATGTAGGATATACATGTATATGACGAGAGACGAGAGAGACGAAAACAGGCACTTGAACTTCTTCATGACTATTCCTGCGTCAAGTCCGAAGTGGGTAGCTCGTTATCTGATCGTGTACAGTATATAATTATATATATATATATATTCATTCATTCATTCATTCAAGTATTTATATAGCGCCTCTTCAAGGAAACTACTCAGAGACGCTCCCGACTCCAGCACGGCCAAACAGAACAGTGTTTAAGTGCTTATAGAATGTGTCAGAGAGTGATCTAGGGATCAGGCGCAGCTCATATATAGCGACTATGAGTTGAGAAAAGCATCGATCTCTTGATATCGATCTCCATCGATGAATCGATTGATCGTCTTCTGATCCAGATCATCCAATTCATCGTCTGCATCATCAGCCTTCATTCCTTGAAGAGCCCTCAACGTCCGGTTTACCATCCGCTCCAGTTTCACGACCACATCATCCAACTCATCGTCCACATACGATGACTTTGAAGCAGCAGCGTCCTTTCCTCCCATGGCCTTTCTCTTCGGCTCTTTCTTGTGGAGCTGTCGCATTTCCGTTTCTTTTTCATCTGGTTGGTTTCGTTCATCCTTCTGCCCCGTGCGATTGTCTTCTTTCCGCTTTTCTGCGTACGGTGCTTCATCTGTTTTCTTGCTTTTTTCGCGTGGACGTTTTACCTTACTCTTCTGTGGATTTTCATTTGGATTTTTATGTTTGTCTCCATCTTTGTGAGTATTGGACGGCGCTTCGAAAGAAGATGATTGGTTGGTGGAGGTATTTTCTTTTCGTTTGTGGTGGTCCGGGGAATTCGTGTTTTCTACGGTTGACTTATCTTCCTTCTCTTCATCTTTATCGTCATTGATTGAAGTTCTGGGTGATGATCTCCTTTTAGAAATATTTTCATTTCGTTTGCCATGATCCGGGTAATTCGTGTTTTCCATGTTCGTTTTATCAATGGATTTGATTTGAGATTTCTCTTCTTTCTCTTCTTTTTCTTCATTTCTGTCACTATTCGTGGAGTCTCCGAGTGATGATATCTTCCTGGGGATATTTTCACTTCGTCTGCGGTGATTGGGAGAATTTCGGCTTTCCATATTTGTTGGATCGTTGGAGTTGATATGAGATTTCTCTTTCTGAAGCTTTTTACTTCTTGCTACGAGTTGGTTTTCATCAATAGATGGCAGCTTTCCGTTGTTCGGACGACTTGAATTTAAAATTGTGTCGACATCTGGTGAACCTTTTGCAGAACGGCTTCCGTCGTCGAGCGATGGAAGCAGGGAACCAGCGTCGTTCTCTTCGTCCGACGCCATCTTTGATTTCTTTCGTTCGACGGACTAAAGTAAGAAAACAGTGAAGTAATTGATGTTATTAGGCTATTGCTTCAATTGGTGAACAATGCTTTGGATAATTGATAATGTTTGATTACAAAAGCCAGGTCGGAGAGACCAGCGCAAAGTCCACAATGCCCAGGTTGCTTGCAGGCCTGTTTTAAAGACATTTTTAGAACTGCACAACCCCTTCTTTTCTGTTCCATCCTCCAGGGTAGCCTAAATTACTCCCAATCGGAGGAAAATGAGCTTTTAAAACTAGTTTTAACTACACAGAAGTGCATCTACAACTGCACAAATCCATTTAGAACTGCACATTTTGTGTACAACTGCACGTTAAAAAGCTCTGGTTGTTTGGCTTGTTCCGGTGCTAGACCTATATGTAGTAGTAGTAGGGAACGTGATCCCGGTGCATTTTCTCAACTTCGGGGGTTCCATAGCCTACATATTAAAAAGGCAGAATTCCCTATAGGTGCTATTTGTCATCATATTTTTACTGTATAAGTATTTTTTATTTATTTATTTTATTTTTATTTCAAGTATTTATATAGCGCCTCTTCAAGAAACCTACTCAGAGGCGCTCTCGGCGCTAACTAGCCGAAATGATGTTAAGTGTCATAACAACAAGAAAATTCCATCAATTAGCAAAATAAGTCACAGTGAGCCGGAAACAGTCATCAGTGGCGATCCCTCGCAGACACGTAGAATCATCCAACGGAATCCCGTCAACAGCTTTCAGATGGTGTGAATGTTCAGAGTCTCTGGTACAGGTTGCATCAATAGAGTAGAGCGGTGACAGATGACAGGGCTCGCAAACACGAAACGCTGACGAAAGTATACCAGACTCCGTTCAGAAATGTCAAGTGGATCAGCGTATCGATGCTTACTAAAATATTGGGTGCTGTGTGCTGACCGTCCCACAGATGTAGCCTGTGCCTTAGGTAATAAATTATTATGATGCTCAAGATTAGGTCTACCAATGTGTCTGATAGGGTTAGTTAGACTGATCACTGCTGAAAAGTAACGCGTACCTCCACACACCCGGTGCACGACATGGCGAGATTGATGCCATGTCCTCTGCTATAGGCCTACATGCGAGGGATTCTTCAAAAGCTTGCAGGCTACAATTATAGGCATAGTATCATAAACACGTAGAGGTTCACAAGCACACCAAATCTACACTAATCATATGATTCTGCCGTTGTTCATACCGCTACTCTGACAGTGCCAGTCCCAAGTCTGGATAAAGGGGGAGGGCGAAGCTGAATAATCTTTGCTATTGCACGGTGCTATTGCACGGTGTTATTGCACGGTGTCGTTATTCTGAAACTACTACCACACTAATCTGACACCTCAGTTACTTAATTAACACCAGCTTTGCACTAAATATACCACGCACACGACCCTGTTTTCCAGTTTTCCTCATTCCATACCTTGCGATGGTGAGACGCTTCGTTGTCCTTGAGCGGCTGCAGTGCGTCCTTCCGGTCCGCGACCTTCTCAGCGTCAGAGGTTGGAATGTGTGATGGATCTGATCGCCTGGCAGGATTCTTTGTCGCTTCCACCTTTAGATTGGTCAATGGAAAAACAGAAATAAAATCATTGTAAAAACGTTGCACTTGTCTTCAACTATAGCCACCATCGTAAAATAGCAGAAATTAAGTAAAGGTGAGTTGGCGAGTTATATTAAATGAGTTTGAAACTTTCTGCTTAGGTCTATGATATAAAAACAAATAGATCTAATTGATGATAATAATAATAATAATCTGGCAAACTCATGATGCCGTGTGACTTGCAACCACCACACAAATATATATTTGCAACCATCACACAAATATAATTATAATTACCCTATATGAGACCTAGTATATATATATATGTATGCATGTATGTATGTATGTATGTATGTATGTATGTATGTATGTATGTATGTATGTATGTATGTATGTATGTATGTATGTATGTATGTATATATATATGTGTGTGTGTTTTTTATGCGCACCTGTTATAGCGCCCCTTCAAGCTATCTACTCAGAGGCGCTCTCGACTATACAGCGCGGACACTGCATTGGAGTTTCACGCCGAAGCGCTGAGCAATTGCGAGTGAAGGACTTGCCCAAGGTCCCTACGCGGCGACTTGAGGTGGATTCTAGCCTGCAACCCTCTGTTTGCAAGGCGACGAACATACACCACCGCGCCCCACGATATATGTAATGTAATGTAAATCTTCGAGAATTTCTCAGCGCCCACAAAAGCCACGTCAGGGAGACCAGCTTATTCACCGGCGCTATATCAAATCAAGTCCGCAATAGCCAGAGCTGCCGTTTTCGTTCCGGTGCCAGCAGGGACGTCATTTGGGGGGGGCAGGGGGGGGCATTTGCCCCCCCCTGAATTTGACCGATTGACATATTTTGACATATTTTTCCACACGTTCAAAATTCCAAAAGGCCTGTGTCTTCACGATGACCTCTGTGGTTTTGTATGTGCGGGCAGATTCAAGCTGCACACAGTGCACAGTTCATAGCCACAGATACATGTATCAACTTATGTGTATATTGTGATATTGTCTGCATAGGGAATGAGCTCAGGCTGATACTCCAAAGACGTATACAGCTTGTTCCCCCTAGATAAAGTCCCAGGTCAGTATAAGGTCACCAGATGTGTGGGTCCTGTCAGCCACACATGTACTGCAAGCCGACCAATACCCAGTTATAACATGAAGCAGCCAGGCATCTGATGCATGATTCTCCCTCTGAGCACCCCACCCCGTCTGACCGAGACCTGGAGCGTATTCGTCAGCCTCCAACACCGGCGACCTCTAGGGCAAGTAGCAGGCAAAGGACAATGAGCGGGAAGTTCTGAAAGAACACAGCAGAAAGATGTATTACAAGGGCTGACTGCATGCATCAGTTGGGGGAGAGGTATGAGTGTGGATTACCAATGTAATGACGGTCAGTAGAGCTGATGATTGGGCTTTCTTGAGAACTGAAGAGGACCAAAGGAAATGAGAGTTCATCCTGTAAACACTCACAACGATCCACATTCCACACGGTAGGCCTATTATGTGACATCCAATTGAACTGGAAATTTACACAAACTGACTGTTTTTAGTGCAATGGTTATAGGCAGGTTACTTTTTATACATGAAATCTTGGATTTTAATCTTTTTTTCAGTCATATCTTTTCCAGGTTGATATGATCACAAGCCATTGACCACCACTTGAATGATCCCATAGGCATAGCCATAGATAATAACAGTCATTAACCCAAAAGCAAAAATATTTATTGCAGACTTAGTGCATGCAGCATGCTATATTGCTATGTGAATTGTTATTAATGACAAATTAAGGCAGTGTCTAATCTGGACCCCTCCTGGGGAGGGGATGTGCCCCCTGCCTGCAAGAAATTTGTTTGAATTTCCACAGTGCAATGACACCATTTTAGGCTATGGTCTGAACAAAATTGCTCTGTTTGAGTGCTGCTAAGAGTGGTCTAAGACTTCAAAAATATAGGTCCACTAAAAATAATAGCAAATTCTTGTTGAGCTTCCACATTGTAATCATAGCATGTAGGATGTTATCCTGACAAAATCACTATATTATTTCAGTGCTGATAAAAAGAGCGGTTTAATATATCAATATCAAAATGTAATTATAATTGCAATAATAATTTCTTTGTGTATCAAGTTAGGCAATTATGTTCTGTTGCTAATGGACTATTACAATGAGTAACAGCAGCAGACTGGAGTATAATAATTATTATGTACATGTAAGCTTACTTTGTTGTACTGGAATAAGCTTACCCTTGTTGTTCAAGACAACACAATTAGTAGAAATGGTTAAACATGGTATACATAGTAAGCAAGAATTGCCAAAATACCAAAATTGGGAAGCATATGTAATAATGATGTTGTTTTACTAAGTGTCTCAAGGAGCAAAACATTTTGAAATCTGACAGTTTGAAATTTGAAAGATTACACTGGATAGTGGAGATAAGACATTTAATGGTAATTTTTTATTTTTGCAAGTATTAACAGTAAATTATTTTCCATTTCATGATGATGTCATCTATTAGACTATTATTATAGTAAGTAATATCATTATAATTATATAATAATCAATAATATTATGGTAGATTATAATGGTCCAGCCCGTCTATGTAATACAATTCTATGTAATACAATAATGTAAACTGGAACAATGGCCATTATAATGTTTCAAATTTTTCTGTGGGTGAAGGTTATTTCTGTTATTTTAATTGTATAAAAATAGTTTTTGCACAAATATTAACAATAAATCCTACTCTTTTAATATGATACTATCATATAGGCCTATCATAGTAAATAATACCATTATTATAATCATATAATGGTAAATAATATAGCGGTATATAATAACAAGTGCAAAACATTTAATTATAGTTTATTTAAAGTAGTATAGGCATTTAAAATATACCTCATCACTGAATCAAAAAGGCCTATAAGTAGATTTAATAAATATGAGCATGAATAAAACATCTCATTTAAGCACAGTTTTGCACATGTTGGCTAAATACAGAATTTACGAAGCTTGTGGAGTTTGGACCCGCGAAATTTTTTTTGCCCCCCCCTGAAAAAAGCTGAAATGACGTCCCTGGGTGCCAGGTCAAAATCCGGGGAGGTCAAGCCGAGGAGACAGCGTGGTGCTACGGTGGTTGTCGGTGATGGTGGTGGTTGGGTGATGGAACCTGATTGGAATCTGGATAGGATAGGTTGAAGAGTTCGGTTTTCAGTCGTGAATGGAATGCAGCAGAGGAGAGTGCAAACGGAGGAGAGGTTGAATTTGGAGGTGAGACTGCAGGAGAGATAGGAGGGTGAGCGAACAGGCGGAGGTATGTTGGGAGTCCGTTCCAAAGAGCTGGTGCAGCATAGACTAAGGAGCGGTCGCAGAATTTCAGAGAGGATGATACTGGAGGCCGAGAGAGAGAAAGATATGATGATGAGCGCGTAGACCTGTGCGGTTGGATGGTGATTAGTTGACGAATGTAGGAGGGCTGAGAGGTTTGAAGAGCGTTGTAGGTTAGAGAAACAATTTTGTAATGGATGCGCTGAGAAACTTTTAGCCAATGAAGAGACTTGAGAACAGGGGTTATGTGGTGATGTTTGGGCGTCTTAGTCACTGCGCGGGCAAGAGCATTCTGGATAGTTTGCAGGCGTTTGATTTGAAGAGAATCTATTTCATGGAAGAGCGAATTGCAGTAGTCGAGTTTGGAATGAACTATTGAGGTGGCTATTGTGCAGGTGGTCTTGTAATTTAGAATTGGACGCAATCGACGGAGGTCGCGGATGTGCATATAGCAGGTGCGGGATAGCTGGGTGATGTGGTCAGAAAAAGTAAGGTTTTTGTCAAAAATGACTCCGAGATTGCGGACAGGAGAAGAGTATGGCGTAGGAAGAGTTGGGTCTGTTTGAGAAAAGTCAGAAGGATAGTCTAGTTTGTTTAATTGCTCGCGTAGGCCAATGATGAGAAATTCTGTTTTTGAGGGGTTGAGGCAGAGCAGATTAGCGGTCATCCAGGCTGAAATCTGAGTGATTGTGTTACGTAACTGATTTAGTGCGTCTGAGAAGGAGCGAGGGGCACATATTTGTACATATTTGTATTGCTTCTATGTAGGCCTATATATACGTATGTAGTCCTACCTACAATATCTGAGCGTTTACTATATCACCGCAGGAGACGCAAAAATGCTCGTTTTGCACAGAAAATCCAAAAACCTGTCAAAAGACCGCGTATACAAAGAAATCTATTCGGATCTGTGATTACATGCAGTGCAACCGTTTCTGAGAGTTTCTCATTATATCTTTAAAACCTTTCCAAAGATGACAAGTTGCTATACAGAAACCTATACTCTGACCTCTATAAACACCACATTTGAGTATCTGATTATTCCAACAATATCCAGAACAACATTTCCAAGGACCACGCAGCAGGTATACATACAACAGACAGTATATGTAGAATATGCAATGGCGCTGCCTAATCAATGTATTTTGTTACGTGTGTGGGACTGGCTTCAACTGGAGAGAAACAACTAATTGCATTGAGCGCTGTACTAAGGCAATCGACTCGGAAATAATAATAATAATTATTATTGCCGAGGCTGGAAATCCACATCTTTACGTCACAGCGGCGGCACCTTGATCGACCCTCGCACGACCTGTATAGACCTATACTGTTGTTGTTGACAGGTCACTATAGCGATGCAGCATGCCATTGCTATTCCAAGTGACCGTAATTGTCGAGAACAATGGACTCCTACTCTTTTGTGCCAATCACAAATGACGTTTAACAGCGGTAGCACTACAGTAATGGTATCGGTAATAGTGCCAGCTTTTATGTAGCGACCGTATATGATGTCGATCCAGCTCTTGTTTCGGTGAATTGCTAGAGTGAGACCCTCAACACAGCTCTCACATTCTGAATAGGTGCCACGTCATTTAGAGCGTGTATGCAGTTAGTTAGACAGAGTGGACTGGAAGAGATTGATGAAGGCATTGAGAAGAGTTGGCGTGGACTGGAGAGATAGAAGACTGATAGGCAATCTGTATATGGGACAAAAAGTACAGATAAGGATAGAGGGTGAATATTCTGAACAAGGAAAGGTAGGAAGGGGGTAAGACAGGGATGCCCACTTTCACCGCTACTGTTCAACATATATATAGAGGAGATAATCAAGGAGGCATTGGAAGAACTGGAGGAAGAGATAAAAGTGGGAGGAAGGTGGATCAGGGCATTAAGATTCGCAGACGATCAAGCAATGATGGCAGAAAGTCAGGAAGGGTTACAAACAATGATGGACCGGCTGAATACAACATCAAAAGAATACGGAATGAAAATCAACATAAAGAAAACAAAGGTTATGAGAATAAGCAAAGGAGAACAGAATTAAGGCAGTTAAAATATTCATAGATGGAGAAGAATTAGAACAAGTCAAGGAATTTGCGTATCTCGGCAGTACGATTACGGAGGATGCTAGATGCCACAGAGAAATACAATGAAGGATTTTACTAGGAAAAGATGCATTTGAAAAGAGGAAAGAGCTACTGAGAAGAGGAATCAATAAGGAGCTGAAAAAGAAAATGATAAAAATCTTAGTATGGAGTGTGATGTTATATGGATCAGAGACATGGACTATGCGAATGGAAGACATCAAGAGAATTGAAGCATTTGAAATGTGGTTATGGAGAAGGATAGAAAGAATCAGCTGGAGGGATCATATCAGCAATGAGGAGGTATTGAGAAGAGTCGGAGAGAAGAGAGCGATGATACACACAATTAGAGAAAGACAAAGAAGATGGATCGGGCACACACTCAGAGGAGACTCGATGCTACGAACAATCATAGAGGGGAAAATGGAGGGGAAAAGAACGAGAGGCAGACCAAGACAAAGACTGTTAGACTGGATGATGAAAGATGGTAATTATCAGAGGCTGAAAATGAAAGCGCAGAACAGAGATGAATGGAGACGTCAAACATTCGAACCTGCCTAATGGCAGAGCACGGAAAAGGAAAAAAAGATGCAGTTAGTAATGATGGACGTCGGCAAATATAGCTTTGCAGGGAAAGGTGGAAAACACAATGGTGACGATGAAATTTTTAGAGAATAGCTCGAATAATGGAAAACAAGAAATCAAAGACCATGAGCAGTTTTCATTGAGGGTTTTAAATGCAGAAGCTGACAGGAAGCCGATATAGACATAAGAAGAAGAAGAACAAGAAGAACAAGAAGGAGAAAAGGAAAAGGAAAGGGAGGGGAGAATGCATAGGCCTATAATGTATGTGCACATGAGCTATATGTATACAGCTACATATAAATATTATATAGCGACCTTAACTTGTTACATTTATTCGTTTATTTATATGTTCATTCGTTTATTTGTTTATTTATTTATATGCCTTTTGAATGTTAGATGCGACTTGTAATATTATTCTAATCTAGATGACCAATTCGCTTAATTCATGTCTCGTTGTTTCGCTAGTCGGCGCCACATTCGCCATCGAATGTCACGTAATAATAATTATTATACAACACTCATTATCGTTATTTTCTCCATCTTTCCACTCTTCCTTCTGCACTTCGGCACCTCATCATTCCATACTCTCATGATGACCTTCATGAAGTAAGTTTTTTCGTCCGTTGGTACGCTTGCCCGCCCATCCATCCTTACCTGCATCTTGCATTTCTCAATTGCTTGCTTGCTCTCTGCCTTCCTTCCTTCCTTCCTTCCTTCCTTCCTTCCTTCCTTCCTTCCTTCCTTCCTTCCTTCCTTCCTTCCTTCCTTCCTTCCTTCCTTCCTTCCTTCCTTCCTTCCTTCCTTCCTTCCTTCCTTCCTTCCTTCCTTCCTTCCTTCCTTCCTTCCTTCCTTCCTTCCTTCCTTCCTTCCTTCCTTCCTTCCTTCCTTCCATCCTTCCTTCCTTCCTTCCTTCGCTCTATTCCCATCAAGTCCTAACATGGTCTGTGCTAGAATACTGCAATTCTCTTTCCTTCAGTGCAGAAACCATAAAAAGTTGCTTTCAAAATATTCAGAATGCTTTCTCTTGGGCTTTAAATCAAAAACAACGTCATGTTTTCTTTTCATGTTCTCAAAATACTACAGCCTGAAAATACAAGAACGATTATAAAACAAGTCCAAAAACACACTATAATCCTTCAAACCCTACAATCCATCCATCCCTCCACCCACCCATCCATCCACCCATCGATCTATCCATCCATCCATTTATTCATCCATCCATCCATCCAAGCATACATGTATAACTTTGTATAGGCTATATGCTATAACATAGCGCCGTATACTATAGTATTACCTGGCTTTTTGAATGGTCTTGTATATTTCTGCCTTTGTTCTCTCCTTTGAGGCGTCTTTCCTTGCGCTTCTGGTAAGCTGCGCGTATCCTTAGTCGGTTGATATCATCCGAATCGAGTTTATGATTAACTCTTGGATTCTTCAACTGTTGAGATACTTCCTCCCAAGTCAACGCTGGCTTGACTGGCTTGACGGCTGACATTCCCTCACGATGCAGATTAGATTATTCTAATCGTATGATATAATCAACATCTTAATCGGATCTACTCAGCTTCCAATGCCTGCGTTCTTCGTTTCGATTCTCGTTATTTCTTCAGCAGCCAAGGCAGTTCAGCTCTGCATATCGTAATTGAAGTATAGGAGGTCTATGTGAATTTGTTCATCTCCAAAAAGCCTATAAGTCGTTCGAACCAGGTCTTAAAAGTTAAGGAGCGTCCAGGTAGGCCTACTTCTTTTTTACAATTTAAGCGCTCGTTGGAACCATGTTGTTCAGAGACGCTCAGAATGTCCTGCAGGACAAAATCTACGATGCTTGGATGACCGTTCGGTTGCAAGGTCCAACGAGAGATCGGTTTGAGACACCCAAACTGGAGGCAAAGATCGTCCACTTCAGTCAAAAATGGTTTCGGTTAATCCAACTGGATTGCAGGTTGTTAATCCAACTGGTTTGTTGGCTCATAATCCAACTGAACTGGTAGCTGATATAATCCAACTGGTTTTGTGGAGGCCAATCCAACTGCTTCGGTGGGTGATAGCCTATTACAACTGGCTTTTTTGGCTGATAATCCAACTGATTTGGTGGCTATCGCATTAATGATTCTTTTGCCTACCTATAGTATAATGCAATAATTGTGAAGATATTTCAACCAGCTGTAACATATTATAGGCACTGATGCGCGAAAAACTTATCACCAATAGTTGGGAAGCCACAGTTCAGATTCACTTTCATATCGGACAAGTCGTGTGGCCCTACAGGAAATCAAAGCAACCAAAATGTTAAGGTTCCCGAAATTCGACCAGAAAACTCGATCGCAAACCGAAGAATATTTGGCCCAGGGCTTGAAGTACGGTATGTCTGAACACTTTAGGCACTTAGTTGATCTTTACCAAAACAGTGTCCGCTATTCCTAAGTCGTCAAAAGTTGTAGAAACTATAGAAAGATTTATGTACATCTCCAAATGTTGTGACGTCCTTGCTTGTAGGTTTTTATTTTAGTCTTTTTAGATATATGTTTGAATAAATAGATTTGACAATTGACGAATCTGGGGGAAACTCTATGCTACTGGATGAGCAATAATTCAAACCCTGCTGCATGGAAGTGGGAGGTAGGTGGAGAGGGATTCTCGACAATGAATTGCTATTCGGAACTATTCTATTCTCTTCTGCGGGTTCTTGATGAGTTGACTCAGTTGATCCTCTGGTCTGAGGGTGAACGGATAATAATGAAGACCATCATGTCATTCATCGAAAAGCCATCGAATCGATATAAAACATAATTATGTCAATCTGCCGCTGCTTTTGTAGTAACGCCAGTTACGCCAGCCTGAAATTTGATCTACAACTGATGCTTATTCATTTTTAGACATTTGCTTAGTTTCATTGACGAAGTATAAGCCTGCCAATCGCACTCCTCATACCTTTTTCAGACTATACATGTTGAACTCTGACGATGCACAACAACGCTGGCGAATAAGTTGGTGCCCTGGGCCTGCATGCTTTCGAGTGCCGCCCTTAGCAGTTGGGAGTTGAGGTTACGACAGCCAGTGGCGGAGACCTAGGGGGGGACAGCGGGGGACGGTCCCCTCCAAAGTTTGTGGTGGGGGGGACGGAGGTGCTTATATCCCCCCCAATATTTCAGAAATATCATTATAAATTTCTACAGTGTTTATACATGATGATCAATTTAGTTAGGATGACAGTCTAAAATGCTATCATTTCAGTTTACAAACTGAAAATATTTTAAATAATTGGAGGGGACATAAATTGAAGTCTTAAGCCATGTCACTGAGCACTGAAATCATGAATGATTTTCTAAGGATGACAGTTAGAAATGCTACGATAACAGTGTGGACATTCATACAATTGGAATGCGACAACCTTAAGAATTAAGCTATGACTATCAGCATTGGAAACTGATTAATTTTATTAAGATGACAGCTAAAACTTCTTTTCCGTGCTCTGCCCTTAGGCAGGTTCGAATGTTTGACGTCTTCATTAGCTTAAACTACTACAATAATATGGAAATTCAAAAAATCCAAACAATGTCGAGGTGACATTCATTAAAGTCTTAAGCAATAAAATTATGAGAAATTTTGTTGCTATCGCATCCTAAAATGTTTCCATTAGGCTACAGTTCTGAAATTTAAGAAAATAAAACATTGAAGGGGAAACTTTGAAGTCTTAAATTGGGGCTATTAGCACTGAGATAATGAGCAAATTTGTTTGTTAAAATGACAGCCTAAAATGCTACAATTGCAGCATGGAAAATAAAAACATTCGACATTTAGGAGGGTGGCGCAAACCCCTCTTCGCGCCTCGGCGATGGTTTTTCGGCCGCTCGTCCGTCCCCCCCAAAGTTCGGACCAGGTCTCCGCCTATGACGACAGCCCTGTTAATCTAATTCATGGCTCAAACCTGAATCTGGCTGCACGTCTGCTGTTGCATAGCGTTGCATAGTGCATCATACAACGCATATTATCATGACTAAGCCTTGCTACTGATGCAAACACGTGTAGAAAATAATCCCTCGAGCGTCGTCATATTTCGCAACGATGAAATGCAAGAAGCCTTGCCGCCGAAGACTGCAGCAGACATAGGCTAGTCGTAAAGCAGGACCAATATGCCTAAACATAGGCCTAGATGATAGACTGTCAGTAGAAGCATATGTGGCCGATAGCTGCAAAACAATCCTCGATTGGTAGGCCTATTCTAGCTGTATATATGCATCATTGTGATTCATGACAAAGTGTAGGCTGTTTAAAAAAGCAACGCATCGAGCATAAACGCAGAGCATATAGACCTATGTACATGTATGTATAGATAATACATATAGACCTATGTAGGTATGTATAGATAATACATATAGACCTATGTAGGTATGTATAGATAATACATATAGACCTATGTAGGTATGTATAGATAATACATATAGACCTATGCATCTATGTATGCATGCATCCAATTGCTTTCACCTTAAGGACACCCGGATCGACCGGCCGACCCTCGTTTTTGTAGCGCAATAGTTTTCTATGTCGTCGGTTTGTCATGTCGATGCCGCCATTGTGATCTTAGGCAACGGAATATGGACAATGGATTTCTGCATTGTATTGCATTGTATTGTATTGCATTGCATTGTCCCAATAACAGACCGTTTAACGGCATGCAGCAACAGAAATGGCAATCGTAGAAGTGCCATATATGACTATAATAGGTGGATATGGTGTTGAATTGTGTATGCAACTATGCAACTGCAGTGGTGCATGGTGAAATCGTGCAGACATCCATCAACCAATGACAACCATTCCGTTCGTCCAACCACCCATGCATGCATCCGTCTATATCTGTATGAATGCTTAGATATACAATACAATACAGTGACTAATTGCAGGTATATAAAAATAATGCGAACTATGCATACATGCCTACATTATGCACACCTACATGTATGTGTATGTAGGCCTATGTATGTATGTATGTATGTATGTATGTATGTATGTATGTATGTATGTATGTATGTATGTATGTATAGCATATTCAGCAACACAACGGTTTGTAGTTCGCCACTTCGGCTCACTTCGTTTGGCTGAACAAAGTCTGCTCTCTGCCAATTCTACTCGTGTAGGACTATAGGCATGCCTCCACAAAGCAGAACCGTGTCTTCTCTGGGGTCGAAGTTCGAACCCTCGACTTGGAGTGTCCTCCCATTGTCCTCCCATTGTCCTCCCTTTGTTCGATTTCTAGAACTCCATCCAAGGCATCCCTCTCTCATCTTAAGACAGATTTTGGCCGCGTTGCATGGGGTAATTTATTGGGAGCACCGTTGAATACCGAGTATAGTCTTATTGAAGAGGCGCTGTAGCCTATATATACGTACATGCATATTCATGTATTAAACGAATGAATGTAAATATTATGCATGCAAACATGATGCTTCCACATTTATATAGCGCAAGATGTGTATCTGCATGGTTTCGGCATCGCCCTCTGGATTTTTCCTTTACACACTCGATCGTTCGCTTGAAGAGTCTCTCTTCTCGTTTCTGCCAAACTCCACAGACAGATGAGTGCAGGCTATCTTCCGAATCCAACTGCATATGATTCTCCCTTTTTCAAGCTTCCTCTGACAAAACGTATAGGCCTATGTGGTGGGTTAAAGGTTCTGAATATGGTCGTTTATTTGCCTGACATGCTGCAGCTATTAATATATCCGCTTGATTTCTGTTTTTCTGTCGAATGTAGGATGACCACAGTTCCTTTCTGATAATCAGGAACACCAAAGTGCTTCCACTAAAAAGTCAAATTCTACTAGAAGCTATGAGCTGATTGGGAAGAACGCCATATAGGATCTGCATGCAGCCTATATTATTCTCCACATAGACTATACTTAATCCTAATACCACAAATGAAACATGTATTTGTAAGACTTAGGCCATAATTATCAACGATTTAAGCCGATAAAATTTTGAAATGTGCTGTGAGTGTGTGGTGTCCAACTGTGGGCTTACACCCATGCATGTTAGCATAAATGCAGCATAAAAATTCGATTGATCAAGCAGAAGTCGTTTGGTCGCATGCATCCAAGATTGTGGCCGAACAAAGACAACAGCAGCTGCAGCAGTTGAGTCACAAGACAGAATATCAAATCATAATATTAAATGATCATATATTATTATTATGTAGATTTCATGATTTGCATCGCGTGCAGCAGATGAATATGTAGGGGAAGCCGGGGTAATTTCGGCCATTTTTCTTACTTAATATGATATTATACGCTAGATGGCAGCATTAAAATCTTCCTATGCCCACTGGTTTCCTTGAAATCACCCTGGCCGAATTTACCCCATGGCCGAAATTACCCCGTCTTCCCCTATAGCAACGCGATCACTGTTCTTGTGTAGGCTGTAAATAATGTAAACGAAACAACAGGACCAAGAATACAGCCCTGCATACAACACCGCATACCTATTTTTACGTGAATAACTATAACTCACTGAAGTATGAACAAAGACAAAGTAAAAAATCAATTTCGTGCACGACCAGAGATCCCAAACCTCTGTGTACGCACATATGAGCCTGCAGGCATGTATGCATGTATCAAGAGCGGATCCAGAGGGGGCCAAAATGGCCATGGCCCCCATTTAGAAAATTCTTTATTTTCCACCAGCTATTCTGGTCCGAAAAGTTGACGTGGTCCCCCCCGTGAGTAGTTCCGTATGTCCGTCCCTCGCACCCGCGAGGAAGGTCAGGCGGAGGGCGGATGGAAAAAGGTATTTTGGGGGAAATTCGAGGTTGATGACTAAAAAAGGTCATCATGCAGTGTTTTTGGCGACCCAGACGAAAGTTTTTCCCTGTTTTCTGGACCAAGACCCTAAATTTTGCCCCCCCCCATCGAAACTTTCTGTATCCGCTCTTGGCATGCATACATACATACATGCATACACGCACACATGCATACACGTACGCACACACGCTTACAGCCTTACACGCACACAAGCACACACACACACGCACACGCACACACACACACACACACATACATACATACATAATTTGTTACATAAGTGGTCACGAAATTCCTGCATAGGGCAGATTCTTGTTCAAAACAACTGACAATAATTTTTCTTCGATCAATAATGATCACTGGGCCACATGTAGCCCCCTTCCCTCTGAAGTCTGAAGACTACTGTATCGACTCTCGCTCTGCTCAATCCCACATCTGTTGTGTTTTGCTGGCTGTAATATTATTAGACCCCTACCCATTGACGCGGCCCCAACGAAGGGGTGGTGTTAGTTGACTCATCCTGCAAAAGCTGATTCAGGCCGTCATTGAAAACACCCATTCTGACCCAGGCTGCCTGTGCCCTTTCGTCACGCCTCGTTGGGCCTGAACGTTTCCTCAGCACGATCTGTTGACTGAAATTCACCGACCCAGTGTAATATTATGTCTTTAACGTTTTGAACATCGATTTTTTTAGTATATAGCTTGATGCGGAAACCATTAGACTGTTGACAGTTTTTGCGACGGTTTTTACTAGGAAGGTAGACAAAACCGAGAGAAAGGTGGTTCGGTTGAGGGTTTTAAGGCATAATTCAGGGTAATAATGGCCGGATTCTGCGATGGTTCAAACGGTGTGAAGACTGACGATGGAGTTGTGGCTACACCGGCCATCAAAGTAAATCAAGGTAAACGCGCTTGCTTCCTATGCCCGCAGATTACTAAAAAAATTATCTGTTGATTGTTTATTTATTCTCTGTTGATTGTTTCGACTGATGTTTGGTTATAGTTGGTGATGTGGCCGTTTGGACTTTACTGCTGTTATTTAAGATAACTATTAATTAATCAAATAATTCGCTGAAATGTTAGATTTATGGGCATGGGCGGAGTTTATCAGGGGCTAGGGGGCTAAGCCTCCCAAGAAGACCCAAATTCATTTTTTACCATGTAAATGGTATCTTTTTCCGGGCTTAGCCCCCACCCAACCCCAAGAAGGCTTTAGCCCCTCCAAGAGCGGAAACCAAACTCCGCCCATGTTCTTGGATAGGGTTTGAAGGTAAGGTGCGGTTGAATAGTATTAACCACGGCTCTGGTATTAACCAAAGGCTGTACGACCATGCCGGTGGAATCACGTGGTTTCTGGAAAAGTCTCACCGTGTAAAAAAAATTGCGGACAGGAAGGAAGTAAGCGAGTATGTACTTTATTGAACCGCCTGCAAACAAACTGCGGGACAAAAAATAACGTGCTTGATGACGTGGCTTGTTTACATTTCTCCGCTGTCGACATCCTAGCTGCTCTTTCCGCTGCTTCAACGTCACTGGGCAGCTCCGTCTAGTAATATATATATATATATATATATTTATTTATTTATTTATTTATTTGTATATATATACAGTAATACATATATAGTAATATATATGCATTCGTAAAATGAAGCGAGGTAAAGCCGCTGGTCTGGATCGTATTGAGACGGAACATCTAGTTCATGCTCATCCAAGACTGGTTGTTTTGCTCTCGCTTCTGTTCAACCAAATGCTTGTGCATGGCAGGGTACCCACCAGTTTTGGTCTAGGCATAATCATACCCTTAGAAAAGGGGCCTAACGTAGATAAAGGTAATAGTGACAACTATCGTGGCATCACGTTAAGCTCAAATTTATCTAAACTTTTCGAAATGTGTATGCTTGAGCACTATGGCAGCTATTTTTGCACGTCTGATTTGCAGTTTGGATTCAAAAAGGGGTTGGGATGTTCACATGCAATCCTTGCAGTCAGAGCAGTTGTTGACTATTTTACAAGTCATGGGTCCACTGTCAACTTATGTGCACTGGACATGTCTAAAGCCTTTGATAAAGTGAATCACTTTACTTTGTTCAATAAACTAATGGACAGAAAGGTTCCTCGGGAGCTTTTGACCACACTTATAACTTGGTATAGTCTGAGTGCAGCATTTGTGAAATGGGACAGCATATTATCAGAGATGATAACCCTAACGTGTGGAGTTAGGCAGGGTGGTGTTCTATCCCCGGTGCTGTTTGCTGTCTACGTGAATGACGTTATTGAAAAATTAAGTAGATCTAGTCATGGGTGTAGAATTGGTGATACTTACTTGGGATGTGTCATGTACGCAGATGATCTCATATTAATTTCAGCATCGCTGTGTGATCTCCAATCAATGGTTGATATTTGCTTTTCTGAGTTAAACGGTATTGATATGAAACTTAATGTAGCCAAATCTCAAGTGATAAGGATTGGAACACGGTTCCGTAATACATGTAAGTGCATTAAGGTCAATGGAGTGGAGATAAGTTTTGTTGACAAATTAAAATATTTGGGCTGTTTTCTGACTGCAGCCAAGTCATTTAAAATTAGTTTGCATGAAATGCGTGTGAAGTTTTACAGATCATTTAATTCATTGTATAGCAAATGCTACAAATTCAGTGAACCAGTTTTGTTGCATTTAGTAGCTGCCCACTGTAAACCGTTTCTCCTTTATGCAATGGAAGCTGTGAGTCCTACCAAAAGTGAGCTGAACTCTTTAGAGTACACTTACAGCTCTGCAGTATGTAAAATTTTTAAAGTCTCCCATAGTAGTGTTGCATCTGTACTGCACTTCATGCATGAAATTAATATTACAGACTGCTGGTTATCCAGAAGATTGCGTTTTATCCAGAAATGCCTTTCACACAACAATGTGGTTGTCAGTTTTGCATCGTGCTTCTCTTACACGCCTTAAGTGTTTGAGCGCTTGTTATTTTCAGTATATCTATTCTTGTTGTGTACACCACCACTGTCTGGGAATGTACATTTGATATTATGGTTTAGGTCAACCTAGAAGTCCTATGCAGCTATGGATATCTAATATCTATGCATGCAAACTTTTATAATAAGGAAACTTAGTCTGTTTTCTGTCTTTAGTGCGATGCAGGCAGATATACTGTCCTGTGAATGCTGTATTTCTTTGTTGTTTTATTAATTGTGCTACCATCATTTGGTGAATAAAAGATTGATATATATATTTACACTGCTGTTCTGTTATCCGTACATTGCGTCGTCTAGGCTCACACAACACACACACACACACACACACACACACACACACAATTATATGATAAGGTCGTTGTACACGACCATCGGCCTGTAGTGCACGACTGGGAAAGGTGAATATCGCATGCGGTGGAATCAGGTTACGATCGGAGTTTGTCGTGTTTTAACTCGTCAACTCATCTTGTACATGCACCTACAGGCGCGTGGTAGCCTGGTAGGCCGGATAAAACAAAGAATAAGTTCCCTGATAAGCAAAATTAACGGTTTAGGATCCAACACGTGATGATGATGATCATGATGATGATGGAGATGCAGATGGTGATGGTGATTATGATCATCATGATGGTGATGGTGATGGTGGGAAAGATGAACGATTTGTAAAGAGAAATAAAATAATAAATTCAGAATGAATATGAAACATAATAATAATAATAATAATAATAATAATAATAATAATAATAATAATAATAATAATGATGATAATAATTAATATTTAAGTCCCTGAGGGATCCTAAATCCCTCAGGGCAAAAAAAATAATGATAATAATGATAGTAATGATAATAATGATAATAATGATGATAATAATAATGATATTAATAATGATAATAATAATGATGATAATAATGATGATAATAATGATGATAATAATAATGATAATAATAACGATAATAATAATGATAATAATGATAATAATAATGATAATAATAATGATAATAATAATAATAATAATAATGATAATAATAATGATAATAATAATGATAATAATAATGATAATAATAATGATAATAATAATGATAATAATAATGATAATAATTATTATTATTATTATTGTCTCTAATTCAACGATTAAAAACATTGGCAAACTAATTCGTTAAAAAAAACTGCAGCAGTAGCAGCAGTCGGTATATACAGACAGAACTACGAATGCTGCCAGTACTGCTACTATTATACTCAAGCGATCGACTGTTACTAATTTGTCTGTTTCAGCTTGTCAGCTGTTTGGCGTGAAAGGTGACGAGATTCTTGCTCATAACTTACAAGATAAGGAATGTAAGTCGAAGTTCTCTTCTTCTGAAACTCGGCTAATTCATATTTTATGCAAATATAATATTTTATGGCGACTGCATGCAGACAGAAGGAGAAGTGGGTAAAGGCAAGAGGAGAGGTGGAAGAGGAAGAGGAGGAGAACAAGAACGAGGAGAAGGGCGAGGAGAAGGAGGAGGAAGAGGAGGAGTAGGGTGAGAAGGAGTAAGAGAAAGAAGTAAGAAGAGGATGAGAATGAAGAGAGAAAGATAATGACGATATTGATGGTGATGATGATGATTGATGATGATGATGATGATGATGATGATGATGGTGGTGGTGATGGTGATGATGATGATGATGATGATGATGATGATGATGATGATGATGATGATGATGATGGTGGTGGTGGTGGTGGTGGTGATGATGATGATGATGATTGATGATGATGATGGTGGTGGTGGTGGTGGTGATGATGATGATGATGATGATGATGGTGGTGGTGGTGGTGGTGATGATGATGATGATGATTGATGATGATGATGATGATGATGATGATGGTGGTGGTGATGATGATGATGGTGGTGGTGGTGGTGGTGGTTATGATGATGATGGTGGTGGTGGTGGCGGCGGCGGCGGCGGCGACGACGACGACGACGACGACAGATGACGATGTTGATGATGAGTGTGTTCGGTTGTTCATTTTGCAGTTGAGGCGAAGTACAGTTGGAATCGTGAGATGAGGCGAACGGCTCGCACTGATGTACCTTTGGCGAAGGCGACATATGACGAGGAAGAGGAGAGACAACAACGCGACCGACTTCACTTCCTTCAGAATCAGACGAAACTGTACGAATTAATGAAGAATGCGGAGGCGCTATATAAATAATATCGGAATATCGAATTCCTTATCTTCAGATTGTTGGAGTCGTAGAGTGCGGGGGTGGGGGGGGGGGGGTTGTGGTTGCGGTTCACAAATCCCATCCTGATACCCTATCTTTAGACTACAGATCTACTCAAGCAGTTAAATAATTTGACCATAATCATCATCGTCGTCATCATCATCATCTCCATCGTCATCGCCATCGTCTTCATCGTCATCACCATCATGACCACAATCACCGTAATCGTGACTATTATTATTACTGCTGTTATTTTTGACTGTTATTGTTAATGGTTATTTATGAATACTATTATTACTATCTCTTCATTTATTATTGGGGCACAGTGGTATAGTGAGTGAGTATGTTCGTTAGCTTGCAGCCGAAGTTTTGCAGGTTCGAATCCACCTCAAGTGCATAGACCCTGAGCAACTCATTCACTCGCAATTGCTAAGTGCTTCGGCGTGAAACTCAGACTCGGTGTCCGCGCTGTTGTCGGGAGCGCCTCTGAGTAAAAATCTTGAAGGGGCGCTATGACAAGTGCTTGTAGGCTACATATACGTACATAAATAAAGAAATAAAATTATTTTCCGCGACCCATCCCCTCAAAACGAACGTAACTTATGGACAACCCCTAATGATTTTATTAAGCGCCTCAATCTCATTTGTAAAACGCCTTTAAAACAATCTCCATAGCAAACGATATTGTATTGTTGATTCTCCTGCATATTTTTCGATTACCAGTTTGACAAGTATTTGAATATTCATGAGCTTATATACTAACGTTATGAATATGCATGTTTGCCTTATAAGGGCCGAGCAGGACGCTGAGCTAGCACGTCAGTATGATAGAGAGGAACAGTTAGCCAAACAACAAGACAGACTCAGACAGGAAGTTCGCGACCAGGTAAAGAAAGAATTCAACATACTCCTAATTAATCTAATCAATTTTCACTCTAATCTTATCTAATCCAAACGAAGCCAGTTTGGTCTGACCCACACATTTATAATTCATTATTATTTCTATTATTATTATTTTTACGATTTTTACGTTTCATCAGTACATTACATTCCAACGTTCCAATGTGCATTTCGAATACACACTTTACTTAGTTACTTCCTTATACTGCCTGGTTGACTGACTGACTTGCGTAGCCTCTTACTTACTGACTGACTCTCGTAACTACTTGCTTACTTACTCATTAACTTACATGCTGGCTGACTGGCTGACTGCATGGTTTACTGGCTGACTGACTGGCTGCAGCTGGCTGGCTGGCTGGCTGGCTGGTTGACTGAGCAGGACTGATTCACCCACTGACATCCAATCCAATCTAAATCAAAATTGTTTCCTCCATTTATAAAATAATATCTGTCGATATAAACGTTCCTTCTTCATGTGAGTCTAACGAATATTTCAGGAGTTGGCGAAACGCATCCAAGTGATGGAAATCCAAGAGCAAGGTCGTCCAAAGGTCAGACGGTCACGTGACGACGATAACAGTCAACACGGTGAGGACGTCAATTATAGGCTACTGTAAGACTTGACAAGACCAAGACTTTGAGAAAACACGACCCACTTGACAAGACCAAGACTTGGAAAAAGCCACTAGACTTCTGTGCCTTGCTGAAAAAATCAGATATGAAACCCGCTAGTTCTGTTGTAACTAATCTATTATGTTATTCGAGCCAAACAATTCCAGATGGAGGCTGCAGTGAATTCTGAATTCGTACTTGTGTGCTGTTCATATAATTATTATAGGGCGTGGGGGTGGGGCGACTGCATGGGTCACTGGATTTAGGCGATTTGCGTAGGCCTATATGCGGCGGGGTCTCGACAAAATGTATACTTAGGCTACACAAAATAAATGTCTAATGATGTCTAATGATGTCCACATTAACTTATTTATAAATGTGACTCTGTAATTACTATCCAATGACATTTGATTAGATTAGAATTAAATTCTGTTCAGATCTTTAATAGTAGGCTAAGCTTACTGTTGCTAGTAACTAATTGTTGTCTATGATTGCACACACACGCACGCACGCACAGACACACATACACCAGTGACGTAGCCAGGAATTTATGATGGGGGTTTGGCTTTTTTGCCTGGCCGGATGCCCTTTCTGACACCAACCCAACAGTATTACAGTAAATAAAAAGGGAATAAAGTAACAAAGGGAATAAAGTAAGAAAAACAATTGTCACTACAAGTAACTGTTTTGTTTCTTTCTTATTTAAGTGAATAAATAACCTTAAAAAACTTTTTTCCTCGGCCAATGGGGGGTTTAACCCCCGAAACCCCCTTGTCTACGCCACTGACACACACAGACATACACACACACCCCAATACACACACCAACACACACACACATACACACGCCAACACACGGGCAACCGTAGTTGACAATGTAGTGCTGGTGGTGCAGGTCAACACGTGATGCTTGGTGGATCCGTCATCCGGATGAGTTCCTTTTCCGGATTCCACATTGATCCAACGACTGGAGCAGCGGGAGATGACGGACTGGAGGAAGAGGAACGGAAGCAGCTGATGATGATGCAGGACGAGGTAACCATGGCAACGCCATCTTCTATCGGCTTAACGATAACGAGATGATGATGATGATGATGGTCTGGATTGCATGTGTTGATGATGAAGGCCAACATTATAGTATCCGACCTTCTAGATGTTAACCCTGACCTTCTCGATGTTAACCATGACGTTATGGGTGTAGACCATAACCTCCTGAATGTTGACCATGACCATCCCGGAAAATGTTGACCATGACCTTCTGGGCGTTGACCCATGCAGGTTACAGCCTGGGTTTGATGTGCCGTTGGTCGATTCTTGTGCATTAGATATCGGGCTAATAAAAGTTATTTATTAATAATAATTAAAAATAACAAAATGCTTATGAGAATGAGATCGATGCAACTGAAAAGGAAGTGGCTTATTTCAGCACTTCTAAGTTGTACGTAAATCTAGTTGTCTGGAGTTAATATCATCCTGAATGTCAGGGTCAAGATTCAAATGGTTAAGGTCAATGTCCAGAAGGTCAGGGTCAGCATTGAGAAGTTCAAGGTCAACTATGTCTTCAGTGTTTCTTCACTAATAAATTTACTAATCTGTTGTCGTTTTTTCTCTACAGGAGTTGGCCCTCGCACTACAAGAACATGAAGAAATGGTAAGTATTGCTGATTTTTTAATCATCGTCATCGTCATCATCATCATCGTCTTCGTCATGTCATCATCATCATCATCATCATCCATTTTGATGATCATCATCATTAACATCATCATAAATGATAAAATAATAGAACAGCAAGTGATCCACAGATTCCAAGTGCTTGTGTCTACTTTGTAAATTGTAATACGTGTTGTAGAGGGCTCTCCGTTTGGGGCGAAGCCATGCGCGAACAACTCGGTCAACGAGTGACGAACACGTGACACAACAACCAGTTGTGATACAAGCGCAACCAGAACGATTTCAATCAGCGGTAAACGATGACTAATAATAATAGAGATTAGAACAATACCTGTGATAATACCAATTACAATTTCAACAATGATGACATATGCCTTTGTGACCATTACAATGATGATGATGACGATGATGGTGATGATGACGATGATCAGTGGTGTAGCCAGGAATTTTTCATGTTTTTTTGCCTGGCCGGATGCTCTTTCGGACACCAGCCCAACAGTATTAAGCTTACAGTAAATAAAAAGGGAATTAAGCAACAAAGGGAATAAAGTAAGAAAAACAATGGTTACAACACGCAATTGTTTTGTTTTTATTATTTAAGCAGATAAATAACCTTTAAAAAACTTCTTTTCCAAGGCCAATGGGGGGGGTTAACCCCCGAAACCCCCTGGCTACGCCACGGACGATGATGGTGATGATTATGATGATGATAATTGAAGGGCTTGGAGCAATAACAAGGTATGTCGAAAATCATGAGTGTTGGGAAATCGACTTCAAAGATTTACCACTTAAAACAGCCGTATCTAAGCCATTTGATCACATATCGACAAACTGTTTTAAGCAATATGTGCCTTAAAATTGTTTTTAACGAAATTTGTAAATGTTTCAATGCGAAAGTTGAAATTATTAATATTTTTTATACATTTTGCATCATATCGGGTTATTGCAACGCGAACACTCAGTCATCAGTATCATTTCTGGTGCAATAACAGGTTATGTCGACAAAGCGTTTTTTAGCAGCTGCAATACCACACATGTCATCTGGAATAAGTGAACATACCTTGTTATTGCACTGAACTGTCTCTATTACACAGTTCGAGAATCGTGCAATAACATGGTAAGTCATCATAACTGTAGTACTGTCGATATAATTGATATGTAAAAACAGTGCAATAAGAAGTTTTAATGACATAACTGTAGAAATTGCATCCAATTTAAACGAAAGTGGGAGCAATAACAGATTATGTCAAATAACTTCATTGTTGCACCGGCTTCAATACAAAGTTTGTAAGAAAACACGGCAATGTATGTCGTCATACCGGGATATTGCAGTAGAGTTATGGTCGAACTCTGACGAGTGCGCAATAACATGTTATGTTGACATAACGTTTTTTGAAAAACAGCGCTCAAAACTATTCAGATCTGTACCAAATTTACAGAGTTGATAGATTACCATCTTCCGCTCACGGTGGCATACTGTTTCGCAAGACATAGGTATGTCGACTTACCTTGTTATTGCTCCAAGCCCTTCAATTGATGATGATGACGACGACGAGGTGATAATAGTCCCCAAGTCCCTGGGAAATGAAGTACCTCAGGTCAAAAAAGTAGGGCCTAATAATAACAATAGTAATAAATTGCAAACGCACTGCGCTGTAGGCCTACATGCCTTACACGTTATGAAGCAATCTTAATTAACATATATTTTAGCTACTTTCAGAACAGACAACCTGCAATAGGCCCTACACAGCGTTGATAGCAGTCTTGTTTTTCAATAATCATGAATTAACGGACAGGCATATAGGCTTACGTACATTAAGTCTAATATAATACGCCAATAATACTTTGCATGACACGTCGGTAACAAACGTCACGAAGCGAGTTAATAATAAACGCACGGATTCGTCACTAGGCCTATGGCAGCCGCAAGATGTCAGTCGTTAGCATTGGGTTACGCGAAGTGCGAGCTTAGACACCTTTAAAATGTTCTCATCTATTGCAATATTAAATATTCACAGTTCACAAGATTTGATGTGATATAGGTAATGTTCTTTGTATCAGTGTTACTGCTATTGGCTTTTTTCCCAAGAACTTGGGTTTTTCAATCGCATCTTGGGATATTAAGCTAAATTGGCGTTTTTCAAAGGACCCTGGCTTTTTTAGTTGGCATTTTGCTACCCACTAAATAGCAGTAATCTTAGCAATAATATAACTATGGCTTTATCTACTGTTTAGTACATATCTCCGCTAATAGTTTTTAAAAACACAATATCCTGACATCCAGGTTGAGAATTGTCGTGGAATTTGGGGTTTCAACCCCCCCCCCACTTTCTTAGAGCCTCATTGTAAAGTACTAAACTACTAAAGTATGTTTTTCACACCTCAATTCCATGTGAGCCATGATAGTCCAACTCCCCGCCACAGTTAGGTCTATTTTCCCACAATTCACACATTGCTGACATCACTTGTTGTGTTTCAGGGGGTGCCTAGACGTCCCAGTGTCGTTCAACCAGTGCTGACATCGCGAGGCTGTGATCAGGTCGATGGCTTCTCGCATCCTCCTTCTCCTCCTCCTCTTGTGGCCCGTCAACACCCACCCCGATCTCATGGGCCTCCAGCCCGTCCTCCGGCGCCCCACGCCCCAGTTCAACAGGTCAGGCCGGACGACGCATATATGAACCCAATTCGGTCGCGTAACTCAAATGACGTCAATGGCAAAACCGTGACGGTGGTGACATCTGTGGGGAAAAGCGAATTGTAAGTGTATTCGCATGCAAGCCTATTTTGGTATAGTTCAATCATCGTAGGCTATAATATTATATACTGAGGACTTGACGTCGGAAAACTTAATAATAGTAACCAAAGCAAGAAAAGCAGGAAAACTACAGAGAATTTAAATTGTCTATGTCATGTCATGTCATTGCGCCGACGTCGCTTCGCGACGGTTGGCTGCATGATCGGACCAATGTACTCCTGCAAGATCTGTCTTTTACTGTCCTCAATAGCGCCGCTCCCGATAGACCGGTCCACAACGTGATGTTATCGAGCCAGCATACTCTAAATTGTCTATGCATATACAATAATCCAGAGTTTCAATTCAATCGTTTTCCAAGCAGTCATTTTTTTTATCTCAAGTGAATAGTAGACCTGATAATGAGGCGACAAAGTCATATTGCTTTGAGTTTAGACCATTGCTTTGAATGAGACCAACCTTAACAGCTAATCTAACCCTCTGACCGGCATAACTATAGGCTAGTACCAGGGACCGACGTGTCGGTTAGGATCAGGTTAGGGTTCATCTTAGGCGTCGTGAGAGTCGGTTATTTATTTCAGAAATTTATATAGCGCCTCTTCAAGGTAGGCTACTCAGAAGCACTTCCGGCCCAGCCACACTAGATGAAACAGTTTTTAGATTCTTAAGGAACAGAGTGGAGTGACCCCTGGGAGGCTGGGAATTAAGCGCAGTGTAACAGGAAAACCAATGTATTAGGGTTAGGATTAGGGTTTGTGTCGTCATTCGGTCCCCGGTACTATAGTCTTACCCTCGGACCCCTCACATCACGTGACACATTTTATGTTCTGTTCCATGCATATGCTTATCTTTATACTGACAGCTTCAGAACAATACCAGCAACCGAAGCAAGATCTTTGGAATCGAAACCTCAACAGCAGACCGTTCGAATGGCACCCACGAACCATCAGAGTAAGCTCACACTTATTCATCTGTTTTCACAGGTTAAATACATACACAGGCCTAAAACTAACTGTTTGCTAGATAAACCAATGTCATTTAGAGAAGATTAGGTTTCAGTTGTGATCTTCAATGCAATTGGAGAGGCGTGGATGATGGAAATGATGGTGAGAATTTGAAAGTGGAATTTCAATTTAAGATTTGGTTGTTTTTTTCATAAAAAATCGAGAATTTGTAGTTCAGTAGGCCAAAGTGATAGGGGTAGAGATAAACCAGGCCATAATTCGCTGGGTAAAAACAGTGCAAGTTATTACAGGCCATAATTCGCTGGGTAAAAACAGTGCAAGTTATTCTTTGTCAGTTTATATGAGGTAGGCCTACCTTTAGCATGCTTATTGTTACTTTAATTACATAGGCTATTAATAGGCCTACTTCCATTGGACATTGGACAATATTAGGCCTACTTTCACTACGTAGGCCTATGCTACTTCTGTTGTGTCAGATTATTATAGGCTATAACGTCCGCTAGGCCAACGTGTTACTAGATAGGCCTAGGCCTACGTGTTGTAACTTTTATCACATATTAGGGGCCGTCCATAAAGTACGTCACGCTCCAGGGGGGGAAGGGGTGTAAGAAAGTGTGACAGTTTGTGACAGGGGGAGGGGTCAGGCCATGTATGACGTCACACATTTATTTTTTAAATTCTTTTTATTTTGTTTGTTCTTAGTACGTTAAATCTGACCCGGCCCGGCCAGGCGTGTCTAAAACCCGGCCTGGCAGGATAAAAGTTGATTTCCCGTCACTATCAAAGCGTTTAGGGACACGTCACTATCAGAGGGATTAGGGATAGTATCCTAGGGTTTAGAGGGTTAGGTAAATGGTTATGTTTAAAATAATTTGCTCGAAAGTGTGACGTACTTTAGGGGGGGTCCGAGATTTGTGACAGTTTGTGACAGGGGGGAGGGGGGTCAAAAATGGTCAAAAATAGCGTGACGTACTTTATGGACGATCCCTTAGCCTACTTTCATCGCTTATTGTTTATGACTTTCATTGTGTGCTATTCTTTGGTTTGCCATGTTTTACATCCAATTAAGCTGGCGCTATATAGCAGCGCTTATATTTCACGTTAAACTGCAATGTTTCCAATTTAATTGATTTTTCAGGCAGTTCGTCTGCAGAAAACAACAAAACAAATTTTGCTCAATCGAATCGCAAAGATTCAACCAGGAAAGCTAGCAAGCGAATGTAGCGACATCTTACCATCGGGGAGTCTAAGAGTCACGAAAACCAGTTTCAAAAGTTCACTATTTCCTCACAGGACCCAGTGCAGAAATGAGAGACCTCTGATTGGGTGTCGTGAAAATGTTCAGATTTTAGTTTACTTGCGTTTTGTACAATGGGGTTGCAATAATGTGTTTTTACCGAGACAATAGTTAATTAACTAGGCTGTTCGTCTGTTACAAAACGCCAGACTATTTTTACTCTGGAACGCCAGACTGTTTTTACTCTGTTCTATGCAATGAACAATACAAATTTATAGCTACAATTACCGTTTTCCTATTAAACTTGCTTTCATACTTTCCACATTAAATAACGTTAAACAATGGAAAAAACAAAGAAAAGGTTGTCAGAAGTGGGATTTGAACCCACGCCCGGAGAACCGGACTGCGACCTGAACGCAGCGCCTTAGACCGCTCGGCCATCCTGACCTGGAATAAACTTTATACTGTAAGTGGAGTTGTACAATTACTGCGGAATGACGTTCCTACTATCATTCGTGCTCAGATTTTATCTGGTGGTTTTTGCTTTTCTGCCCGTTGTCTTAAGGCTTTTCTTTTTCCAGGAGTTCTTCGCACTGGGAGCACCTCTGATCAGATTGTGCTGTGAGAGGCGCTTTATAAATCCCTAAATAGAATAGAATATAATAGTGCTACTTGCCTACCGAAGCGTACGAAACCGGGTTTGCCAAGAGAAGTACTACACTACTAAAATTACAATTTAATTATGACCAAATGAATGTAATTTCAGTTTTAGGACATGTCATAAGCCACATAAAAAACGTAATTTGTCAGAAGTGGGATTTGAACCCACGCCCGGAGAACCGGACTGCGACCTGAACGCAGCGCCTTAGACCGCTCGGCCATCCTGACTTGCCACATATTTGTGCTAAAAACTATTATAGACATCTCACAACAAATTATTAACTTTAAAACATCCCACAACAAATTATTTACTTGAAAACTAGTTTGCAGTAAGAAATATTTAACAGAAATCACGATACCTGTAGAAGTTCAGTTTTTACAGTAGGACATGATGTCGTGCCATCTAGCGAATAGTTTCTCACTGCAATTTGCCAACGAGGCAAAAAAACGAGCGTAATTTATTAATCTGCTGAAGTCTATAAATAAAATCATTGACGGATAATTTTGTGTTAGGCTACACAGAAATACAACATAAAGTAGGCCTACAATAAAGTATTTGTCTTCATGTTGAGAATGAATAGCAACATCAGAAAAACAATAACTGCGTGTTTGACTGTCCGGATCTTGCCTAAAATTGAGATCATTTTTACGTTTCTCATTTTCAGTTAGTGCTTACACCACGCCATGGTGTAAGAAATGACACCATGCACCACACTGCTTGTACATACTTACATAAATAATTATAGATGGCGCTCAGAATTGCATGTTTGCGACATCTAGCGAACGTAGAGTAAAGCCGTTGCCATTGGACACCAGTTTACGTTGCTAACTCGGAGACTGGTGCTTGTGAAAACTGATTAATTTTTCGGCTGACCACAAATATTTTAATATAATATTTTATAATGCCTTCAAAAACGGGCAAATCCGTTAAGCAGGTACGTAACTCAGGATAAGTTTACGTTTCGGTTCTGCTGCATATTTCGGCGATTACTGTATTATTGAAATAGTTATCAATTTCATAACACTACGATGTTGTAAGTGTACAACAGAGTTGTAAACCAAACGAGTAATCCCGAAAACTGCGTCCCTGTCCATGTAAACAGCCCAAGAATTCGCTGAAATAGAGCTCTACGGCCTTAACTTCGGATTTTATATTTACTCGTATTCACTGCATATTTTCCTCAGTTTGCAAGTTTTATTAATCTGGCCGTTTTTCTCGCATTCATTACTTACGTACTGAGCGCATTGTATCATGCGATGCGGCTGGTAGGTTGCAGCGCTCTATTTTTGCTAAGTCGTTGGAAACCATATTGTTTTGTATACAGGCATGCAGTCTTCGGGATTACCACCAAGCGTATATGAAAATAATAAACTTTGAGCAGACGTGGTGCAGTGACAGTGTGCTGCCTTTTGAGCTAGAGCAGAGTAGTATGAGCTTTCTATGTGAATTTTATTGTTTGGACTTCTTTCGTCATGCTTCAAATATATTTCGAAGATCCCACTCCTGGCTTGGCCGATCAGGAGCGTTCCAACACTTAGGCCATTAAGTTAAGTTACCGAACCTGTTGTAGCCGACCTGCGTGTCGTGCGAAGCTGGCCGTATTTCGTATAACTTGTACCTGTAATCGTTCTGCAGTGTGTCAGATTGAATTTGAATAAACGAATAAAAATGTTTTTTAAAAAGTAGGCCTACTCCGGTCACGTTATTTATTTTTGCGATAGTCTATCATGTTGCAAAGAGGAGACAGGTCGATAATTCAACTCGTCGCTGTTGACTTCAGAGACCTCATGTTTATGTGTGTGTTTGGTGTGTGTGTGTGTTTGGTGTGTGTGTTTGGTGTGTGTGTGTGTGTGTGTGTGTGTTTGATGTGTGTGTGTGTTTGGTGTGTGTGTGTGTTTGATGTGTGCGTGTGTGTTGACGGAGAAGGCTCGCCATTGGGAGAAGTGGTGCCATTGGACGTTTGAACCTGCCCCTGGGCAGAGGATGGATCCGATTTGACCAGGCTCTATGACAACAGAGGTCATTACCCTGGACAGAAATTTGCTCGGCATATTACAGCACTTGAGAGAACTTCAAAAAGAAGATGAAGTTGACGTTACACTTTATAGGTGCTCGTAGTGACTGGTTGAATTAATGAACTGATTAAGTAATTTGACTTTGCAAACATCATGAGTGGCTTCTGTTGTTCGTTTTAGTCTGATGCCGGCAGTTCACAAGGGTCACGACCTTCCAAGTCGAAAATCAACAGCAAACTCTCGAGGCATCAGGTCTGATTGGCATTTAGTAATTTAGCCATGCATACATTTACAGTATACTTCAGATAGTATGAGGAGGTGGTGGTGGTGGAAATTCTAGAAAACAAGATTTGAAGAAAATAGCAACAATATAACAGTTGTCATGTTTCACGTGTGTTTTTCAGGATGACGATGATGGAACGGAAACGGCTGATGGAGGAAAAGACGATTATAACTCAGAGGTACGTACGTGCATGCGTGTTGTGTCGGACCATTTATATAGCACCTTCTCAACCTCAAAAGGAGGTTGACTTGTTTCGACAACTTATTAAAATTGTGAACATAATCATAATGGAATGGGCTCCCACAGGAGCTACTTCTACTTCCTGTGTTTGTACTGAAACATTTTTTTTATTAAATTCAAAACTTTCCTTTTTCTCAGGCTTTATGATTTACAAATGCATAGTTTGTTTACTCTATTAGTAAATATATTTTTTTATTTTTAATTTGTTTGAAATTGCTTAATATAATTGTCTAAATGTATTGTAATGTATAAATGTATATTTTTAAATGTTTTGATGCAATGGAAATCCAGTTAAAGCATTGGTTGATTTGAAGGCATTCACAACCTGGAGAACTTTGAATACATTTTAGGGAACTGATTTTCGTCATCTAGCTTTCGCATGTTCATAAAAATTCAAATTTGTACAAGAATTCTATTAAAATGTCTAATTTTTTGCAGCCAAAGATGTTGGTGAAGCCACCAGATCAGCTGAACCTGACGGAAGCGGTGAGTTTAATTTTAATGGATACATAGATGGATGGATGGATGGATGATGGATTGTGGATGGATGGATATGTGGATTGATTGATGGATGGATGGATGGATGGACAGATCGATGGATGGATGGATGGACTGTGGATGGATAGATACATGGATGGATTGATGTGGAAGGAGTGGATGGATGATTAACTAAATGGATTGGTGGACACATGGATGTATGGATGGATGTATGGAAGGATGGATGAATTGATGGACTGAAACACGGATCGACAGAAGAATGGATGGTTAGCTGGGAGTGAGGGAAGGTGGATGGATGGATGAACGGATGCCAGAGTAATGGATGGATGCATGTGTGAGTGACTTCACAGAATAAAAAGCAATTGACTGTTACGATGCTCAATGCAAATATATCTCATAATTCCTTCATATGTGTGTATGTGTGTGTGTTTGTGTGTGTGTTGAACAGGAGCTAAAGGAAGAGATCACCCGAATCCTAACGGCCAACAATCCTCATGCCCCGCAGAACATCGTTCGATACAACTTCAAGGTTAGCAACTACAGAAGTGGCTTCTGCTACTGATGATGTTATCGAAATTGTTATGATTACAATTACCATTACAATTGCAGTTATAGTTACAGTTGCAATTACAGTTGCAATTACAGTTGCAATTGCAATTTCAATTACAGTTGCAATTACAGTTGCAATTGCAGTTATTGTTATAATTGCAGTTTCAATTACAGTTGTGGTTACAGTTGCAACTACTGTTACATTTACAGTTACAATTACAGTTTACAATTCGAGTTACAATTGCATTTACAATTACAGTTGCAACTACGGTCACAATTGCAGTTACAATTACGATTATGATTACTATACTATTATGTTAGTGAATACTTCATAGATATATTTAAAACAAACTATGGTGATTCTAACACCTGTTGCATGTATTCTGATCCACTTTACATGCTTATTGTATTATATTACAGAATATTTTACTTTTTTATGTGATATTGTTTTGTTACTATTTTATATTTATACTTAATATTATGCATTGAAAGAAAAACTTGTTGTAACACTGAGTAACTATGGGAAAAGCCTTTAATCAAAATCTGTTTATTAATTGGCCTGCTTTGCACGGTCAGGATCGAAATTATACACAAGTTTGCAACTCTTTAACTGAGAAATTTGTGCCATAGTGTGCCTTTCTGTTTCTTGAAAAATTTATACCTATATCCTTGTATTGATTGGTTGACTGATGATTGCTTAATTGATTGATTGATTCAACTGATTGATTGATTCAACTGATTTATTGATTGATTCAACTAATTGATTGATTGATTGATTGATTGCTTGATTCAACTGATTGATTGATTGATTGATTGTTTGATTGATTGATTGATTGATTGATTGATTGATTGACAGGAGCGCCAATACAAGCCACTGCCAACAATCGATCAGCTTGCGGTGCACTTTTCCATGGATGGAAACATGATCCACGTGGAATCGGACGAAGCGAAACGCCAGCTCCAGCAGAAGAACAGACTGGATGGCGCTGGTATGCACTGCAGTCTGTTCTCATCTCTGTTACAGAATTTGTTTGCGCTGTTAACTGTCGGACTTGGTCGGGATTTGTGGATGTTGCCAGGAGACTTTGCACTCTGTTGGATGGCAGCAATTGCGCTGTATTCGATCTGTTGGAAAGCCATGCTTCAGTGTTGTAACAGATTCTTAGAGGCATTTCTTTTCTGTTGGTGTCAGTTCCAAATCTGGGTAAAGGAGGAGGAGGAGGATAATGTCCCGGGGGAATAATGTCCTACAATCTGAAATAATTCCAGAGGTTTCCATTTCGGGGATTTCATTGGACATTGTTTAATCTAGTTCCCTCCTCTGGGTTGATGAAAGCTTGGAGTAAGGAGACGAACAGGCATACATGGTGAAATGAAAATTTTTAAGACTGATGTGCGATAGGAAATGGGCTTCCACTTGGATATTAACTCGGCTCCAGTGGCTTGGGCAGAGAAAAATTTGGGGGTTTCCATGTTGTGGGGAGGAGTTCTAATGAACATGTTCGTAGAATACACAGAATTAGTTTGATAAATTTCGGAAATTGTACATTTGGGATGTGAACCTAGAACTTCTCTTTAAATTCACCCAAGCTTCTGTGCTGAAAACGCATATGTTGCGAGAGGCGCTCCATAAATTCTTAGATTTTATAAGATTATGATACGATTTTGTTTAGACACCATTATTTCATTTCTCATCGATAATATAAATTCGTCATTTGTCAAAGTACTAATAATTTGTAACTACGGGATATACTCAGAAACAGTGAGAACTGTAAAAAAATTTATGCACAGTGTCACAATATTTAGCTGCAAACAAGTAACTTTTATTTGTCAATCTGTCTTCATAAATGATGCTGTTCTTCCTAATTTAATTACTGTAATTAATACATAGCTCCAGTGAGAAAACCTGAGGTTAAAGGTAAACATGGATCATGTGATTATTCAGTGTCCTCCGATTGATTGCTTGGGTTTGATTGATTGCAGTGATTCTGTGTTCAGTGTACTTAGTTGTGATTGATTATGGAGTTAAAAAGTTTCTTCACAATACCATCCACAATACCATCACGTCATGATACCAACACGCCATGTTGCCATCATGTCAGGATACCATCACATTATGATACCTTCATGTCAGGATACCATCACGTCATGTTCTTTGTATTCATGTTAGTTGAAAAGTTATCTGCATATTGATTAATTTCTTCATCTTTATTTGTTTATTTAGTTTTGTATTTATTTTAATTATTTACATAATTTTCTGTTTTTCTATCTGTCTGATTATTTGTTTGTTTATTTATTATTATTTATTATAATTATTTGAGTAATTGAATTTAATTTAATTGAACTGAAAACTGTTTGTTGAAACACCACACAGCATGCAGATGAAATGATGACAATTCTGCTTATAATAGCATATCATATGCTGGCATCACAATAGGGCATCCCAAAGGGTGAAAAGTAGCACTACAGTCTGAAATACCCTCTCAGTCTCAGATAACCTTTTACAGGCAGCCAGTGCAATACTACATAACATAAAGTCATGATCATTTAAAAATCATCACAGATCATATGCATGATAATTTATGCAGTCATACACCTTCATCATCATCATCATCATCATCATCATCATCATCATCATCATCATCATCATCATCATCATCATCATCATCATCTCAAAAATCATTTTAGATTGATACATGTACCTATTTCTGAGGTGGTATATGTTATGCAAATCATTTGCACAGCATGCAACTTCACAATCCTCCCTAACATCAATTATTCTTTTTCATTATTTATTTATTTTCGTTCATGTATTTTGCCTATTAGGGGCATATGTTTCGTTTTGGTGTGCTGTATTAATTGCATAATTATTTTGCAGGAGTGCTGTGCATTCTGGTGTAGCACTATGTTAGGGTCTGTTGATTTGAATGCATTGCTAATTAACTATTGGTATATTTGTTTGTCTGCAGTGAATATTTGTTTGTCATTTATTTCAGTGTGACATGTTGTTCAGACATTGTACGTTTGTTTCGAGTCAGTTTCGGTTGATTTTTTTTATTTCAGGATGTTTAGATTATAATAATTCGAAAGTTTAAAAAAAATTTAATTTGTTATTTCTGTCCATTTAACCAGTTGAACTTATTGTTGAAATATTCGCGGAAATATTCGTTAATATATTCGTTAACATATTCGTTGAAATATTCGTTGATACTTTCGTTGATAATAAATTATAATTATAACCATTCAAGTATTCTGTTATTTCAGAATGGTCGAAAATCCTTTGTTTCTGTTTTAGTAATGTTTGATCAAGAACGGGAAATTGCTTTTGTCGTATTGATATTGTTGTAGCTGTTGTTGTTATCGCTGTTGTTGCTAGGCAATTAACTGTTGTTAATTATTAACACTGAAGCCTAATAAAACGTTTCCTTACAACTTTGAAGTTGAATAGCTTAGCAACATTTTATCCATTTAATTCAACGAACAAGGAGCTATCTCAGCTATAACTGGCAAGTGAAAGTTAGTTAAAGACACTTTAAGACAATAGCAAACAATACAATTGCATTTGGTATCGCACTCCAGCCTAAGTTCAGAAACACGCACACACACACACCCACATGCACACGCAAACACACACACGTACAAGAGAGCATCAATGGTGCTGAGCAACTGAGAGTGAAAGACTCGAGTCTTAATTTAATGTCAGTCCTACACAATGACCATGGAAGCTTGAACCAGCGTACATACTCCCTGCACTACAGACTGTATGTACCTCCCTCGTATTTCGCATTATAGAACTGGATCATATAAATCATTCATTCATTCATTCAATCAATCAATCATTCATTAATTCATTGTATGAACTTACATATCGCCCATTCAAGAAAGCTGCTCAGGAGTGCTCCCAGTCCAGCCATGGCAACAGAAAGAGACTTAAGCAGATTTATTAAATAAATTTTGATTAGATTCGCATTGAGAATGACATTGTTAGATGAATGACAATGTTGGATGAATGACAATGTTAGATGAATGACAATGTTAGATGAATGACATTGTTAGATGGATGACATTGTTAGATGGATGACAGTGTTAGATGGATAATTGTGTTAGATGGATGACAGTGTTAGATGAATGACAGTGTTCGATGGATGATTGTGTTGTTGATTTCAGAAGCACCTGTGTCGATGGGAACGGAGGCGATGACGGATGAGAAACTGGTGGAAGTGTTGGAGGGCGACGATGAAGAGGAAGGTGGAAAAGAAATCGCAGAAGTCGAGGTCAGACATTTCTGCAGTCTTTCCATAATTATTGTTATCGTGGGAGGGTTTTAAAGAATGTTGCGATTACAACAATCGACTAGTAATTATTCTTTATCAAAAGTAACATTTTAAAATCTGTCGGAGTGTTTGCGTTTTCAATTATGGACCGTAAACCTTTGAAAATTCTTAGATCTCATAGAGACACATCAGGGAGAAGAGATCATTTATAAGATTAATCCTGCAACAGCCAGGCTGGTCTGTTCACTGTTACAGTGGTGATTGGTCGTCATTGTAGTCAATCAATCAATCAATCAATCAATCAATCAATCGATCGTAATTTATATAGCGCCCCTTCGAGGTACCTACTCAGAGGCGCTACTACTCAGGTACTACTCAGGTAGTCGTGGGGATCTGATCGCTTGAGGAGTTAAATTGATTTTCGGATGCAAGTGGCCACTGAGTGGAGAGTAGCGGTCAAGCAGAGTTGAGGTCAAATTAACAGGTCGAGATTGGACGATGAGGAAAGTGGTTGAGGGTGGTATTTTGGGATCCATTCTAAAAAGCTGGTACAGCACAAAGGAGCAGATGCAGAATATATCAGAGAGGATGAGATTAGCCTGCAGTTCTACTATTTTATTTTACTGAAATTTAAACTGCCATCCGATTTATTCGAGAGATTTGAACGAAATAAAACAATGATTGGCACCAAAATCATTGTTCATCCCCTGAGCATCAAGTATCGAAGCTACGCCACCGCACTGAAGGAAGAAAGGAATTGAAAATAATAATGATATTGTGATGACTTCTTTGTTGTTGTTAGGGCAAAGAAGTTGAAGTGGGAGTGGATGAGGGAGTGGTGAGCGCACCTGGATCGGCAGGTAAAGAGAAGAAGCTGACGAATCAGTTCAACTACAGCGACAGAGCTTCACTCACCTACAACAATCCACTCAGGGTTCGTCTATTATTATCAGTTGTTTTGACCAATCAATCAATTAATCAATCAATCAATCAATCAGTCAAATATTTATACAATCAATCAGAGTCAATCAGTCAGTCACTCAGTCTCTCAATCATTCATTCAATCATGCACTCATTCATATAAGTCATTCACTCAGTCATTCAATCAATCATTCAATCATATATTCATATCAATCAGCCAGTCAATCAGTCAATCAATCAATCATTCGCTCGATCAAGCAGTCAATCAATCATTTGCTCGATCAATCAATCATTCGCTCGATCAATCAGTCAGTCAATCAATCAGTCAATCAATCAATCATTCAATCGGTCATTTAATCAATCAGTCATTCATTCATTCAATTAATCTATCTATCATTCAATCAATCAATCATTCATTCATTCATTTAATCAATCATTCAGTCAGTCATTCAAAATTAACAAGGCATTTCCAGTTCTTCGCTTGATCTTCCTCTCATAAGCTCTCGACAAACATCATCCATCCATCCATCCATCCATCCATCCATCCATCCATCCATCCATCCATCGCTGTGCTGCGTCTGTTGACAGAATCGTGAGACGATGACCGAACCTCCGCCAGTGATGTCCTTCGAAGCTTACGCCAACCAATGGATCATCAACGACGCATTGAACGAAGAATTCGACAGACAGGTTGGCGGATGATGATGATGATGGCTGCTTCTTCCCCACCCTCTACCCATCCCCTGCTGCTTCGACTGGCTTATCTATCATAGTATAGATCTGTGATTGTATCTTCCTGCTTCAAGAAACCCTCAATTGCAATGATTCATACACTTTAAATTTATATAGCACCCGTTGCAAACTGAGTGTGTGGAGATTATTTAATATAATATCATGTTAATATTATATGAATAGATGATATGATATGTTATAATAATATATGCAAGAAGTTTATAGAGAATATAATATATTAATCAGAATATAATCAACTATGACGTGAATAGATAGATACTTTAATATGTAAAGCTATGATATGAATGGAGAATATATATACAATAATACAACACAAATAGATGATATAATTAGAGCAATTTTATATGATACAATATGATATATATATATAAATAGAGAATATAATATAATCTATTATGTTGGAGGAGAAAATGATGTGGTTTATACAATGTGGGATGTAATGCAAAAGTTATCAAATTTTTATTATGCTGTTAATTATGGTGGATCTATACTCTTCACATAATTCATAGTTACCGGTACTTTTCTTAATGCAGCTGCTCTATCCTAATGGTCAAAGTTATAGCTCTGTATAAATTTAATTTATGATTGTCTAGAATCCGGACAAGGTAGGTGACGTCTTGGTGATGGTCTAGGTTGCCTTCAGCTTCGAGCGTCTTCTTGGGTTTTTAAAAGCACATTAGATTGCGTTCACTACACGCCATAACAGAACGGCACCTTGTTTACTTCCACCATTGTGTTTATTTTACACAATTACTATTATGTTCATCGTTTATCATCATTGTTATCATGATCAATTGTTATTACTGTAATTATAATTATTGTTGCATATTGATCATTATGATTATTGCAATTATATACAATTATTATTAGAAGTTTTTCGCCGGATGTACAAATGATTCTTTGAGATTATAAAATGGCTTTGGAAAATTATTGCTACCGTCTAGTTTTGACGAGACGTGTCAAGTTGTGGCTGATAGAAATTGCTTTAGACGACTTTATTAAATAATTGGCTTATAAATGAGAGGCATGGTGAGAATTGCCAGTGGGTTTTGAGATTTTAACAACCCCAGTCTTTCTTAGAGCCCCATTGTAAAGTCTGTTTTCACACCCCAATTCCAAGTGGATCATAGTCAATCCCTCAGTTATTTTTCCACAATTCTCACAGTGTTGCTGAGAGGTAGTGGAAAAGGTGGTGGAGAAAAGCTTTCCAGGTATATAAACCGTGTATTGTCAGTCGGAAGGTCCACAAGCCCTGAGATAAAATCGAGTCCAGAGCTGACAATGTAGTCGAGAGTTTAGAACAAAGTGACATTGCAGCTGGAATGTAAATTGCTTTTGGATATTCTCCACCAGTTACATTACCGTTGGGTTGTGGGAGCCAAGTATGAAGCCTCTGCTGTATTAGTTACATTACTGACGTTCCAGATGAAATTATAGCCATTGCACCTTCGTAGGACTCTTGAGTCCTTGGGTTATTCTGCCATCAGTTTTGGATTGAAAGAAGGTGGTACACGATGGGCCCCAAAAGAATCAATGGTTTCCATGTGGCAATTTCATCAACAGTCTTGCTTTTACTGAAATAATTTTATTACTTTTTGGCCACAAAAAATCACTCACAGCATGTACCAGACACTTTTTATCTAATCACGTGAGATGTTTGAATCGCTTTATAAATGGTCATATTCAATACAATACAATACCGGCACAATGCTATAAGTTGTGCCCCGCTTTGGTTTGACATTGCGTTTTATGCCCCTAGTCTTATCTAAGAGGATATGCTGGGAGAAATTTTCTTTTTTTATATTTTCGCAATGCCTCATTGGTCTTATAGTACCTTAGCTCTCAAAGTCATTTAGTCCCTGCAGTGACTTAGTCAATGAGCTGTCATTTAGTCTTTAAAGCAGCTTTGGCCTCTGCTTTGAATGTTCATTTTGATTGTTTTTTTGATTGATTACAATTATTGCTGAATCAATCAAGTAATCAATCATTGAAATCATTGGCTAAGAAATCGACGAATCAGGACCATTAGATCTGCTTAGAAAGCCTTAGATTGTTTCTATTTATGCAGTTAGTCAAAGAAATCAATCGATTGTCGATCGGATCAATCAATGCCAATTGATTACTGATTTAAGGCTCGGAAAATCAGTTTTTTGGGTCAAATTGAGCATTTTCATTGATTATATCATCTCATCTCATCTAATTCATTTATTGTATAAGTCAGTCAGTCAAGCGCTTTTATTGAGCAAGCATGTACCGGTAATCACTCCTCCAAGCAATCACTCAATCAATCAATCAATCATACAAGCAATAAATGTCTCAAATCAATAAATGAATCAATCAGTTAATCAATCAATCAATCAGTCGAACAATCAGTCAATCAATCAGTCAATCACTTAATCAGTCAATCAATTAATCAGTCAATCAATCAATGAGTCAATCAATTAATCAGTCAATCAATCAAGCACTTAATGGGGCCTTTAATCTGTCCAGATTGACAACGACAGCTTCAACTTTTCTTACATGACTCAAGTACTTATATGTAATTAAAATTAACTAATTATTAAAAAAATAATTGAATGAAATTGATGACAGAATGATCTTCGGATTCTATTCTTCATTGTTATATTGCGTTTCTTTGTTCGTCGTTCGTAGGAGAAGACCAAAGAGAAGCGAACAACGTTCGGCAGGAAGGAAGACAGGATGAAGAAGAAGTCAGCAGTTGCCGATCTGCAGGTTCAATTCCTCATCTCTTTCACATTTATTTAGCTCTCTTATCTAACGCTGTGTACAGTGCTATATAATTATGTCAAATAAGAAACATACATGTACACAAAAGCACACATTATTATATGTAAAAGTATATGTGTAAATATATATATGCTCATAATTATGTACAATCTTACATGCATAAATATATGCATTGCATATTCAGAGGCGATCACAGCATGAAAAAATCGGGAGGAAAGATATGTTTTTAAAAGAACGAGAGACCGATAAGGAAAAACTAGTAATTAGTTTAGTCCCTAGTACGGAAGGAAGGCCATTCCATATGGATGGGTAAACCACAGCAAACACCTGATGTTGGGCAACAGCAGTCCTTGTCCAGAAAACAAAAAGATCAAGACGATCAGTGGTCATAAATATTTTTCTTATATACTTGCAATTGTCATACATAATACATCTTACATACTTACTTACTTTATGCAGTGCAATCAGTATGCCTCTGCGTAGTAATAGACTTTTTGATTAATTTACTGTCCAGATATTACAAATTACAATTATTGCCATTGTGTTCATGCTGATCAGGCTGATGATCTGAGTGGTCTGATGGCTCCTGCGGCCAAGATTCTCGAGAGAATGGTCAACCAAAACACCTACGATGACGTCACGATGGGTAGGTTTAATGCAAGCATACGTCTGTGTGTTGTTGACTTTCGTCGGATTTAACACTATTGTGTATGGCATTGTATTGCATATGACCATTTATAAAGCGCTTCTCTCTGTAAAAAGCCTTTCAGAAGCACTCTCAGTACGATCGACTACCCCAAGAGAAAGGGCAGTTGATTTGAGGCGAGCGAAAGATGACGAAAGACTAATGTCAGAGAGATCGAACTGTTGGGGGGAAACTCCCATTCGATAGAGAGGACCTATGCAGGCAACGCATCTGAATTGAGCCGTGGCAGTCCTGTCAAGGGGAGCAAAGAGGTGAAGCCGATCAGAGGATCTCGGAGGATGCGGAGAACTGGAAGGGTGGATGGAGCATGAGATCGCGAGGATGCTCTTCGTAGCAGGACCCAGTTAAAACTTGGGGACAAAAATGCGAACTTTGAATTGTTTATGAATTAAAATCGTTTATGATAATGATATTAGTAATGAAAATTATATCAATTATAATGATAGTAATGATAATAAGTTTAATATAGAACCAAATAATGATATAATAATAATTATAGTGATAATAATAAATAAAAGTAATATTAGATTACAGCAATAAATATTTTGGATAGTGATATTAATTATGTCATTACTAATAATGTTACTGATAATTATAAGGTTAATAACGATAACAGCAACAACACAGGGTGAGAATTGCCGGGGGGTTTGGGGGGTTTCGACCCCCCAGTCTTTCTTAGAGCCCCATGTTAAAGTATGATTTTTACACCCCAATTCCAAGTGGATAATGGTCCAACCCCCCCCAGTTATTTTTCCACAATTCTCACACTGCAACAACAACAGCAACAATAACAATGACAAATATAATATAAAAAAAAGAAATTAATTATCATAATAGATCTGTTGGATCTTTCTAGACTTCAAATACTTTGAGGATCCATCGGATGAGTTTCGAGAGCAGGAGGGAACGCTGCTTCCGCTCTGGAAGTTCTCCTTCGAAAAGGTCAAGAAGTTGGCTGTAACAAGCATCACGTGGAGTCCCAAGTACCTCGACCTCTTCGCGGTTGGACACGGATCATGTGAGTTCGGCATTACAATTCTTCATAATTTCTGAGTATTTTTTACACTAACACAATACTAAACATTCAGCAAGTAATTGATCGTTGTCAATCACGGTTTAATCCATATGTCTATGCGTGGAAAGTTTCCCCTCTAGGAATGAGATTTCTTCCCGTAAAAAATCGAGAGGTGTTGCTTACATCATGTGCATACATACCATTTTCCCCACCCCAACAGAAAAATAATGTGCTCAACATTCTCCCAGAAACACTCGACAGCTCCTGTGTGTGTGTGTGTGCGCGTGTGTGTGTGCGTGTGTTTGTGTGTGTGCGTGTATGTGAAGTTTCCGCGTTAGAAGAAGTGGATGAAATTTTTGTGAAAAAGTTACTAAAATAAAGGTCATGAGCGGTTACTGTCCGCCCAAACTGCCGTTTTCCCCGCCCCCTCCAGAAACCTGAGTTCCCCCCCAGCACCGGTTGTCAATATTTTCCTTCTGTTGTAGATGACTTCTTGAAGCAGACGAATGGTGTAATTCTTTTCTACACACTCAAAAACCCGTCGTTCCCCGAGATCGCCTACGAAACTGACTCCGGGGTCATGTCTCTTGACCTTCACCCAGAATATCCATACCTCCTGGCCGTGGGATTCTACAATGGAAACGTGGCTGTCTACAATGTCCTGGAAAACAAGACTTCTCCGGTTTATGTCAGCTCTGCCAAGACGGGGAAACACACTGACCCCGTCTGGCAGGCAAGCCTGTTTCATTTCTCAATTGCTTCTCTTATTTTTTATGATTATCAGTGTGGTTATCATTTTGATACTGATCTTGTTGGAATGTTTGCATTTTTACTTTTGCTTGGAAGTTAAAATGGACGACAACAGAAGATTTTGATAAACGAGTAGAAAATTTAGTTAATTCCCTAATTACTTCAATGTCATCGAAATGTATTGGTACCTGTTAATGGCACATTGACACTTGTGTTTCATATTCTTGGTATATAAGTACTCTTATTTGGTGCATAATTGTATTGATACACAATAAGTGCTTAATTACTTGATTTTGGTACATAAGTACCAGTTAAATGTGAACATAAGCCATGCATGCTTGTATCTGGCACATTGGCACTTCAACAAAGGTGCTTTTACTCAGTCAATAAGTCCTTGAACTTTGGACAAAAATACTTTTATTTGTTACATCAGTACTTTTAGATGCGTTATGTTCATGAAGAGGTTCATGCTGTAGAAGCAATTTAGTCGGTGCTATAAAACGTCGTCCAGTTCCATTACAATGGGTTACAATTTTCCAGGTGAAGTGGCAGAAGGAGGATCTTGACAACAACCTCAACTTCTTCTCCATCTCTTCCGATGGCCGCGTCGTCTCATGGACACTCCTAAAAGTAACTCACCTCAACTCCCTCACATCATTCATTCAAATGTACACTTTTTATAGCGCTTTTTCAAGCTCTCTTCTACTCAGAGGCGCTCCCGAATGCAGAGCGGACACTGCATCGGAGTTTCATGCCGAGGCGCTGAGCAATTGTGATTGAAGGACTTGCCCAAGGTCCTTACGCGGCGAGGTGGATTCGAACCTTGAACCTTTCGGCTTCAAGGCAACGATGCCACCACTATACCACCGTGCCCCACAAATATTTATATAGCACTTCTTCACGGAAACTACTCAGAGGTGCTCCTACTCCAGCACAACCAAAAAGAACAGTTTTCCAGTGCTTATAGAATATGTTAGAGAGTGACCTAGGGAATAGGCGCAGCTCAAGAGGGAGGCCATTCCATACTGCCAAAGTAGCAACAAAAAGTACTTTTTTAGTAAATTGTGTAAGCTAACAAAGGGCATTGCTAAATTTATATAGAGCCCATCAGACTCATGGACTATTTGTAGGGCAAAGTCTCGTCTAAGTTACTATTTCGCATTTATGAGGCACCACTAAATAACGACCAAGCGTCAATCGTAAAATCCAATTAATTAATTTGAAATCACCACTCGAATTCTTAGCACGGGCACCAGCTTATTCACGAGTGCCACGTCATGTCAGAGGGGTTGTCTAAAGGGTCTTCCTTGGGAGGCCCGAGTCCAGTCGGTGGAGGTAGGATGGCTGCTAGGGCGGGTGTCGTCTAGGTAGAGAATTGGAGGGTGGAAGATCACATGAGTTGGGCAATAAATTCTTTAACAGGTGAGACACATGGGTACTGTGCGTCTCTATAAGATTGCACTTGATATAGCGCCTTTTATAGTAATTGTAGTTAACTATGTGTGTATTATGGTGGATGTGTATGTATGTGCGTAAGGCTATGTGGTAGAAATTGCGACTGCATGATAATCTGGGCCATGCTTACGCTGCATGAACCTAGACCTGTTGTATCAGCAGTTTTGGACGGCAATCGCGTGCAGTACGTAGAAGGACCCAGGCACAGATTTCAGAGGGACACAGGCAGAGAACTGGAGCGACTAATGCTTAGAGGGACGATTATGCTGACGCAAGCATCGATAATGAATAAAAGGGACTCGGAGCGAGCCACGCATCGCTTTTTGACTGGAATACCGACCGCTAGAAGACGTCGAGGAACTTGTACTTAGAGTCAGCCCGTATCCGTTGATAGATATCAGGATCCGTGAACCGAGAAGTGAGCGAATCGAAGTGGAGTTTAGACGACGAGTCATTTGATAGACGATATAGACGACTGAGTCGGAAGCAAGGAATAAGAGACGAATTCAGAGACGATTGAATGGAAGATTACTAGGATTCGACAGGACTCGTGCTGGGAAACAAGGAACTGAAGGAAAGAAGCATAAGCGATTCAACCGAAGGAAACGGACTTTGAAGTGGGACTCGCTGAAGTCAATGAACTGTGCACGCCGCTGGGTAAGCGAAGATTGTTGATGTTTAGACATTGGTCTAATCATAGCTGGGGAAAACCCGTGTACGAATTTCCCTATTATAAGACGCTGCCTTAGTTAAAGTTATACGTGTGTTATTTTTAGATACTATTATTTTTGTTGCGCTTTTGTATAACTTGTGAACATTGCATAATTGTAATAAAAGCATAGCTATCGCTATTGGAAGAAATGTCTAGATTATCTGTAACGGACGATGACGAGACGGAAAGGGAAGCAGGACGGACGGAGGACGAAGGACCACCGACTGTTGGGACGGACACTGCGTTGATGGCCATGCTATCACGAATGAGTCAGACTTTGTCCTCAATGGACAGTCGAGTGAAACAGATGGATAGTCGTCAGCAACAGATGGATAGTTGTGTATACAGTATGGACAATAGAGTGAAACAGATTGACGATAGACAATACAGTATGGACCATCGTCAGAGACAGACTGAGGACAGGATAGAGCAAATAGTCCATGACATGGAAGTGGTCTTCGCCGAGGCAGACGACGTAAGAGACCAGTGGGCTAGGTTGACCAGTAAGCTAGATGAACGATGGGACCAGAGGAGAGATACAGAGGAAGAGAATATGGAAAGCCGGCAGAACCAAGGGGGACAGAATAGAGGAGCTAGGGCCCCGAGGGTTCAAGAGATGGAGGTAGCAACGGACTCAGGTGATGAATTAAATATCATCGTAGGCCCAGGCCTTACCGCGCCCCACTCAGGCACACCTTGTCACGAGGAAGAAGAGGGAGCCAGCGCAGGAGCTATGCCAGATAGTAGAAGGAGTGCGAGGCTGATGGGAAAGCCCAGACCTGACTACTTCTATCTGGATAGACTGGGGTTCCCCTCCCACGCCGGTTATTCCGCTCCAGGGGGAGAAGGGAATAGGGAGATGGCAGAAGCAGAGGCCCAGACCGTGGGTCCTGAGGTGGTACTCCAAACAGCCGGACTTAGCACCCCGGCTGGCCATCTTTGGGCGCACACCGACGTTCAACGCGGGCCGACCCCTCTTATCGTGAGTGGAAGGCCGGGCGACCGGGAAGTACTTGATCCGGGGGCAAGGGGGCTCCCTCCCGGTAGTACCAGGCTCGAAGCTCACGATAGTCAACCACCAGCGAGTGAGCAACAACGACGAGAAGGGGGGGAACGTCACAGTACCAGCATATGGGGGGTGAAAGGGACACTTGCCCCTGGACAATTAACACCTGTGTTTTTAACTGCTGCTTAAATTTGGTTCTAACTAATTCCTTTGCATTATATGGCACTAACGGTAAATGAAACTGAGTCTTGTTGATGTTACAGAACGAGATAGTATACCACGATGTCATCCGCTTGACTCTCGATGACGTTTCTTCTGAAGGACCAGATGGAACACGGCTCATCTCGCTAGGTATCTCATCTCGCTAGGTATCTCATCTCGCTAGGTATCTCGTCATCTCGCCAGATATTTCAATAGGTATATCATCTCACTATGTATCTAATCTCATGTTAGATTCCTTGTAGTAGTATTAGTAGTGGTGGTGGTGAACGTAGTGGTGGACGTGTTTGGTGGCGTGGTGTTAGTCACTTTTATCGATCACCAAAACTTTATAAAGTTTCAATAGCTATTTGATACACAGTTTTGTATGTGTGATGAAACTTCAATGCAACTCCATGCACAAGCGGTCTATGCTCTGCAGGTGAAAGTACATGTCTGTGTCTGACCATTTATGTAGCACCTTTTCAGCACCACAAAAAGGTGCTTTTAGAAGTACATGGCACTGCTATTGTTGTTGTTGTAGCCGGTGGAACAGCATTCGACTTCCACCACGAGAAGGACACGCTGTTCCTCGTCGGAACGGAAGAGGGCAAAGTGCACGTCTGTTCCAAGTCGTACTCGAGCACGTTCCTCGAGACGTACGAAGCGCACCACATGGCCGTCTACCGGGTCGCATGGAACCGATACCATCCGCGTCTCTTCATCACGTGCAGCGCGGACTGGACCGTCAAGATCTGGGACCGGACGACATTGTCGAAGTAAGTGCATGGAAAGATGCTGGGCACCCTCTTATCAATGTGAGCCTTGCCCAGGGGTTATTTTAACGTGCAGCTGGACACAAAGTGTGTAGTTGGCAAACAAATTTGTGCAGTTGAAAATCAGGTTTTGTGCAGTTACTTTTTTACACACAATCGCGTAAACAATGTAAGTAGCTAATATATTTTAATTAAACTAATTGTAACAAACAAGATTATAAGATATTTTTGCCGTGAATTTAACTAAATTTCTACTGACAACTCTATTGGCATAAAATACAAGAAAACAAGTCTAGAGATAAAGACATGACATATTCAAACAAGCTGTCTGATGCAAGCCAAATAACGCTCAGTGAAACGAAATCAAATGCAAGATTCCCAGTTTGTAACAAAATAATGAGTTAAAAACGAAAGACAGGCGGAGCATAGGGCTTCTCTGCTTTTGTGTTTACAACTTCAACCATTTTAAACAATAGACATGAAAGCATATAAACATGAAGGATCGCAAATAATCTTACACCGTATCAAAATTCTCCCAATTCAGCTATTTCACGCATAACAAGCCTTGGCAGGTCACGTACACTTCTTACTTTAGAGATCAAAATGCTTTTGGTTTTGCAACATCAGAGGTGATATTTTGACTAAAAGAGTAGCCTAATTGCATTCTGTCTGTTCGCTTGCAGAAACTGTAAATATTCTTTTAAACCAACGTTGTTTTGATGCTTTTGGTGTGTCCCTCGTTCTACGGGCTCGCTTTTGCA
>OX457041.1:6870886-7100886 GCA_949752735.1 Lumbricus terrestris | reverse complement strand
ACTCTTTCTACTTTCATCTCAGGCGGCTTAGGGCAATCAGTCTCCTCCTCTGTCTTTACTTCAATCGTTCATGCCTCCGTCTGTTCCCGAGTTGACTATAATTGTAATTCGCTATTGGTTGGCCTTCAAAAAGTTCGTCTCTCCCCTCTTCAGTCTGTCCTAAACTCTGCGGCCAGACTAATAGCCCGGCTTCCTCTGCTATTCACACATCTCTGCTTTTATGTTTGACCATCTTCATTGGCTTCCTCTTATTGCTCGGATACAACTCAAGGTTTTGACATTAATCTGCCGGTCATGTACTGGTCGAGCTCCCATGTACCTCTGTGACCTCATCCATCTGCCGACCTCGGCCACTTCTCTTCGCCGGCTACGCTCCTTTGATCGGCATGATCTCTTCGTCCCGCGAGCTAGGACTGCCTTAGCTAAAAAGCGTGCCTTTGCTCTCATTGGCCCGGCATTGTGGAACCAGCTTCCTCCTTCAACGCGTTCCTTCATACTAACTGGTGGGTCTAATGCCTCTTTTCGGTGTCTCAAAACTACTTTTTTCTCTCTTGGTCTAAAGTACTGGGAGCGCCTCTGATTGGTGTGCACTGTGAGAGGCGCTTTATAAATTTATAAATACAACACAATACAACACAATACAATACAATACAATACAATACAATACAATACAATACAATAGGCTACTCACCTCTTATTTTGCCAGAACGGCTTCCTCTGGTAGAATTCGCTAGAGGGACAACTAGATTCTACATGAATTCGCTAGATGGCGAGAGTGTGTGGCAGAAATTGTTGCTCTGATCTGATATTAGCAGAACGTGTAGGCAGTGATTTTCAACCTGGGTTCCGCGGAACCCAAGGGTTTCGCGGTCGTCAACTAGGGGTTCCGCGGCAGTTTGATATAAAATTTAAAAACACCAACTGAAATCAAAAAGTAATACAAGTGATTCGAATTATTTCACATCTTTCAGTCATTCTTGCTTAAATAAAATTATTACGTGAGTATATGTATATATATATATATATATATATATATATATATATATATATATATATATATAAACGTACTGGCCTAGTTAGCTACACCGGTAAGCGGGAGCTGCATTCGTCTGTTGGTTGCAACGGACTGCGGTTCAAGCCCCGGGCTGGGAGTTGACATTTAGAGATTTAGATATCTCGGGCTAGCACGTGTGGGACGCAGGGGCGCAAGCTGCTGCGGAGCGACCTTGGGCAAGTTGCTTACCCATCATTGTCTGTGGGGAAGGCAACGGGAAACCACCTCACTCATCTCATCCCCAGGGGCGTATGCCAATGAACCTGCCTTCGGGCAGAGCACCATCATCATCATCATATATACGTAGACTATAACTTTTTCATATGTTTTTGTGCACCATAATTATAGGCTACTTAGACAATAGTCTTATGAATGAATCTGCGCGTTTAGTCTCTTTACTCGGAAGAAACATGCATCAATTGAGTGGGATTCTATAGATGCTCTGCGTCTTCATATGTCGTTCAGACAGACAGACAATTTGTATAATTAGGCCTATATTGACTCTGAACTATTTGGACGCTCCATCATTGTAATTACTTTCCAATTATCTGCCGAGCATGCATATTATATATATATATGGCCAACAACGGGTTTGGCTTAGTCTTTTAACTTTGAAGAACCAGTGGTTAGATTTCTCATTCAGTGGTGGAGGATTTACGAATTTTTACAAATGTGAGGCCTACATGTATATATCCTGTGCAATGTCTGGCAAATTTTTAACCGATAGGCCCACCCGCCACTTGCCATTCGGAAATGTCATAGCCTAAGATTGTGAAATAAGAATCAGATGGTCGAGTATTGCGACTGAGGTAGGCTACTATTTTCAAGTGAGTGATGCAACCACCGTTCGGCTTGGGATTTGCCTCCAACCGAAGTTGAAGCTCTCATGTAGGCTGAGGCACCTCCCCCAACAATAAATTACTGCAGACATAAATTTGCAATAAACATGAAGAAGGCTGCTTTGTAACAAAACTTGACCAAGGCACTGATCTAGAATGCGGCGTATAGGCCTATTTCCATTTTCAATATTTTATCCATTTATAGTTGTTTGTGAAATGCAGCAGATGTGCCGCTGCTCTCTGACCGTGCTTGGCGTATATATATATATATATATATATATATATATATATATATATATATATATATATATATATATACTACAACTGGCCCTATGCCTACAGAATTCTAAAGCCGTAAAGCATATATTTTAGATGTACTATTAGGCCTATATGCAGCACCAGAAGTGCAAATAATGTCCGTGATTTGGGTGTTACTATTGACAATACTCTTTCCTTCTCTACACATATTGCTAATATTTCTCGGTCCAGTTTCTATCACCTGCGACGTTTACATGCCATTAGACGATCTGTCTCTTCATCGATTTTTTCTTCTATGGTCCATGCCTTCATCTGTTCCCGCATTGACTATTGTAACTCGTTACTCATTGGCCTACCTAAAATCCGCCTGGCTCCTCTTCAATCAGTACTTAATGCATCTGCACGTTTGATTGCCCGCCTTCCTCGTTTCTCTCACATTTCGACTTTCATGACTGAGCACCTTCACTGGCTTCCTTTGACTGCCCGGATTCAATATAAAATTCTTTTTCTGACCTATAAGATGTTTTTGGGTCAAGCGCCTCGCTACCTTTGTGATCTTATTAGGAAGCCTTTCTCTGCTACCGTTGGACGTCCTCTCCGCTCTTTAGACCGTCATGATCTTCTTGTACCACGATCTCGGACTGCCACAGCCCAACATCGCGCCTTTGCCTCTGTCTGCCCTTTACTGTGGAATGGCGTTCCTCCTGTTATTCGTTCCCAGATTTTATCTGGAGGCTTTACTTTTTCTGCCCGTTTTCTTAAGACTTTTCTTTTTTCAGGAGTTCTTCGCACTGGGAGCGCCTCTGATTAGGCTGTACTGTGAGAGGCGCTTTATAAATCCCAAAATAGAATAGAATAGTATAGGCTACATTGAAAGTTTAAAACAGTTTAAGACTTTAAAGGTTGAAAACCACTACGGTAGGATTATGCAGCCCATAATTAAGCTTATAGGCTACTTAGCGTTGGCAACTAGGCTATGTCTGCACTCTGCCGAACATGGCCAGAAGAGTGCAAAATGTAGATTGGTAATGAATTCGTCGAGGTGGAAAGTTAGGCAAAATTCTTAGAAGTCTATAGCCTAATCTTTGACAGAAAATTAAATTGGAATATAGGCCTAATGAATAAATGCAAATAAAGATTATATCTAACGAGAGCTGTTTCTTTGGGAGCATCCAAAAATCGATCAATCGATTGATTGATTGATTGATTGATTGATTGATTGATTGATTGATTGATTGATTGATTGATTGATTGATTGATTGATTGACTGACTGAATGATAGTTATGTGATCCAATTGACGTTTAAGCGCCGGAATTGTTTACTTCGTCAATGTACAGGGCCACGCGAACTTTGAGAATGCTTCACAAAATTATAATTACACACCTCTTTTAGATGTTAATCGTGCTTAATAAATGGCGAGGTCCCACTTTGTGAGCAGTTACTGTGGCGTAATAGCAACTACGAGAAAAAAGGAAACAGACCATTATGATATATAGGCCTAGGCCTATACCGAAATGAATTGACGTTGTTGTGAGGCTTCGTCGCCTGTGAGAATGAGATCATACACTTGTGGTACGACCTTGTCTGTATCAGTGTTAAGATTAAACGGCGACGACATAATTGTTATTGACGTAGACTATAACTTTTGTCTGCTAAGCCTAGAAAATAGTTGTGATGTATTTAACTGCGTTGGCCTATATCTGATCATCAGAAGTGGAACAAAACTCGGTCAAAAAATAATATGTTATGCAAGAGGCGTCAGCTTCAGGACGACTTGCATTTATTATAGTTATTATTATAGGTATATCTTTCCATCTGTTTCTCTGCTTCTCTGTCTCTGGTCTGTCTCTGTATGTCTGTCTGTTTGTCTGTCTTTGTGTCTGTCTCTGTCTCTTAGTCTGTCTGTCTGTCTGTCCGTCCGTCCGTTTGTCTGTCTCTCTGTCCGTCCGTCCGTCTGTCTGTGAATCCGTCCGTCTATCTGTCTCTCTGTCCGTCAGTCTGTCTGTATGTCTGTATGTCTGTCTCTCAAAGCGCCCGTCAGTCTTTCTCACCACTCCGAAACAAATTAAGTTTTTGTTTTACGGCGAGGCAGCGTGGCCATCGGGCTCTCGTCCGTCGATCCATCAACACCCCTCCCCCCACCACCACCCCACCCCACCCAAACCCACCCCACCCCCTCCCCAATCTCCCTCATCGGTCACCGAGGAATAATTCAGAATGGAAACGCTGCCAAATATGATTGGAGCGCATTTTATGATGGATCGACTCAACCACATCACAAATCATATCTCGTGTGCCAACCAATGACAGCGGCCATGCAGCCACCTTCTCTGCCGTCGCAAGTCCCTTGCCTCTCCCTTTCTACTTGCGCAGGCCACTGTGCACTGCGCTGCGCATGGTAGCTTGGCAGAGGCGTTCCTTCTCTGTGGTTGGTCCGACAACCTGGAATGGGCTTCCCTTGACTATGCAACATCTCCCAAAATGTTCTCGATTTCACCAACAGTACTGTTAAAGACTGCTCTTGCCCGCTTGGCCTGGGCCGGGAGCGCCTCTGAGTAGCAGTCTTGAAGGGCTGCTACATAGTTCTGATCGATTTGATTGATTGATTGATTGATTGATTGATTGAAAGATAACAGATAAGAATCTTCTTTGATTGATCAATTATAGCTGTCCACAATATGTTGGTGTGCAGACATCGTTGTTATGGACCGACATAATGGATCCATTGTGTATGTGAATTTAGTGCACAGTCAATGTACTCATTGCAGCTGAGCTGGCAATAGGGAGATGCAGGTGGAGCAGAAATCTTGAACCAAATTTCATGGATTTGAATCCCCACAACCTGTGGTTTGAGAGTCCTGCATCCTAACCACCAGAATGTCATTCATTGTCCAGATTAGAATGTATGATATTTGGAGTAAAAGATGACACCCTTCCCCTCACTGTTTCAAAACATTCTTATATATATATATATTGTATATATATATATGCATATAATTTATTATTATATGCATGTATATATATAAATTGTATATATATATAATTTATTATTATATGCATGTATATATATATATAAATTATATATATATATATGCACATAATTTATTATTATATGCATACATGTATATATATAAATTATATATATGTATATAATTTATTATTATTATATGCATATATAAATTATTTGCAAAGGGCCTTTATACATGTAATTCATATAATGTCTGATATATTAATTAATGTAATTAAACTGGTTTTGTGGTTTTTCCAGGGAGCCTGTGTTCACCTTTGACCTTGGCTGTGCTGTGGGTGATGTCAGCTGGTCGCCCTACTCGTCGACTGTCTTTGCCGCCGTTACAGCAGACGGCAAGGTTTGTCTCTACCCACACGCTCCTCTTTCTAGGGGTCCCTCCCTCGTTTACCCCCATCTGTGTTGTCATCTTGCACAAACCTCCATCTGTCATTACTATCATCATCATCATTCTTACCATAGATGTAAAAAACTTTTTTTACCTTTTTTATTCTCTGCCAAAAAACGTCGTTTTTATCGTTTTTTATTTTTCCCATCGTTTTTTATCGTTTTTTATTTGTTCTTTATCTTTATTTATTCACTTACTTTCGGTTATTATTTTCCTTAATTTTAAATTTTCTGATATTCCTTATGTTTTCCGCCAACTCTCAAGAATTCAGCTAACTAAAGTCATTATTTCATTGTTTAACATCATAATTTAAGAGATAGCCTGCGTGTAGTAGGTTCCTAATGAATGTTTTCAAGGTTAAACTGCGGTTTTAGATGTAGCAAAGTCAAATTATTTATCGTTTCCGTTTTTTATCATTTTTTGTGGTTTTTTATTTTTTCGAAAAAAACGACGTTTTTTACCGTTTTTTATTCCGTTTCCATCGTTTTTTACATCTATGATTCTTACAATAATAATTATAATAATAATTCAGTTATTACAGCGATTACAGAAGTCGTATTCAACTGTCTGGCAGCCGTGCAAGGCGTCATCTTTCCCTACTGCTCCTTGTACCAATGCTATCTGATGAATGGAAGGTTGAGTGGACCTTTGGGAGGATAGTGGAACGCAAATATTGTGGGTGTGGTGGTGTAGCGGGTATGTTGGTTGCCTTGCAACCGGAGGGTTACAGAAGGATTCGAATCCACCTCAGGTCACTGTAGGGACCTTGGGCAAGTCCTTCACTCGAAATTGCTCAGTGCTTCGGCGTGAAACCCCGATGCAGTGTTCGCGCTGTAGTCGGGAGCGCCTCTGAGTATTGAGCTTGAAGGGGCGCTATAACACGTGCACATACAAACAAAATAGAAGTTAGTTGATTAAATTAAATACTTAAACTGTTTGATTTTCTGGTTGTACCTGTTTCTTCTCTTCTGCAGGTCCACGTTTTTGACCTGAGCATCAACAAGTACGAACCGCTTTGCGAGCAGGTAGTTACGCAGAAAAAGAAAACAAAGTTAACGCACATCGCCTTCAACCCTGGCCATCCGATTGTTATCGTGGGCGATGATAGGTCTGTTTCGATGCCTTCTATGTAGCTTTACATTACATCGGTTTTAACGTAATGCCGGGTAATTTTACAATCCATTAAATAGCACTTTCTAAGATCTCCAAAAAGTGCTGTCTGTGTGGCATCAAACTGATCCGATAAAGACAGCTAAGCTGAATCAGTTGAAACATTGTGTCAGTCAATCAATTGATCAATCAATCAATGCATCAATCAATAAAGAAATGTATGTACCGCCCTGTCAGAATTCGTATTTCCAAGCCAAGCAGAGAAATGTAGCATTTAAAGGAAGATTGTGGCCTATTAGTTGTTTGTTATGCTTTATGCTCTAAATTCTAACAGGGCACATTCAACAATTTCGGCAATTAAAGTTTTTTGGTCTCTGTCTCAGTCGGAACATGGGAACTGATGGCCTTGGATGCTTACACTGTAGTGTGGATGGTATGGGGTAGAAAGTCACTTAAGATGGCTGATGACCTTCAGGAAGTCGTCCTTTGCACATAGTTGCTCAGCAATTGATTCTGGGTCATTAGTTAATGATGCTTTTATAAATTATACTTAATGATGAGTAAATATTAATGACCTTCACTGAATTTATATTTATTTATATTTTATGTTTCGCTGCTGCACAAGGGTCTTTCAGTAATGCCGAACGCAAATCACATCCTAAAGCCGTAGAATCATTTTTTAAATTTTGCAAGTTGTGACTATTTCAGAGGAAATGTCACTAGCCTCAAACTGTCTCCAAACCTCCGCAAAATGCCAAAGGTAAGTTCCTGAATGAATCTGAAAAGTTGCAACATGTGCTTTCTCGTTTTTAAATTTTCTATTCAAGATTGCTGCTGTATTGAAAGCGATAAAAAACTTAGATTTGATGAATTAAATACCCGCATAATTTTGTTCGTCCTGTTGCCTTAAAACCTTGAGCACTGTCATTATATTCTGAGGGTTCAGAATTTGTCTTTCAGATGGGCATGTAGTAGCTCAAGCCTGTATCTGAAGATGGGCTTTTCTTTCCCAGCATCCTTCCATCCATGTCTAATGCCACAATGATACTTGACCTATTTAGAAGCAGATTGTCTGATGGCTGTCAACCCTGGGACAAAGCCTGAATGTTTTTATCGTTAGTCTACTCTTGGCTTAAACTTTCAATTGTTGATAAAAAAAAAATAACAGACTAGGTAAAGCTTCAGATTTGCATTTCTGTGTGATTGTGACCTTGTTCATGTTGAAACTAATAATAATAATACTAATAATAATCTTAAAGTTTTATTTTGCCGCGCTAAGGTTGGGAGCGCCTCTGAGTAGTCCCCTTGAAGAGACGCTATAAATGCATATAATGAATAACGAATAAATGAATAATAATAATAATAATTAGGACCTGGGTCGCCACCTTACGCTAACTACATGAACGAAGAGACTTGCTACTTATTTCAGTGGCTCTCGGTCAGCAATTCAATACTAATACAGCACTTCAATGCCGTAGCATTTAGTGGTGCCTTTATAAAACCCATGCCCGACATGGATGAATTATAGCCGCTCCAGACACGTTGCTTTTATAATTTCGAAGTCACTGGGGCAACGAATTACCTAAAGGCAAAATAAAGCTTTAAATAATAATAATAATAAAACCTCCGCGCCATGTCTGGAGATGCACGCGAGACCTCTTATTTATTCCAGCGTCTTGCTCTTACAATCCAGCAATTTAATGCCGTGGCATTCCGTGGTTCATTTCCTGCAGTGGAATTCAGTTCCAGATGCTTTTATTTTATTAATCAGCGTGCAAGTCCCCCAGGGATTGTATATACCTTGGGGCAAAAAAAATACTATTTAACCAATGATGCAGCAAATACTATTGAAAAGTTGAAAATGGCTGTGAATTTGTGCACCATGTGACTGTGCAGGAGAAGAAGGGAGCGGAACAGTTGAAACCAGAAGACAAGGAGATGCAGAGACGTGAAAACGAATACGCAAAGATGGAGAAGCTGCTGACAATGGTTCGCCAGCCGGATCCAAAGCCAAAACAGGAGAACAAGAACACAGAAAACAAAGACAAGAAGGACGACAAAAAGTAAAGAACGAAGAACGGACGATATAAACATACATTCTAAATTAGAACGCAACAGAACATGTATATCTAATGCTGTTTTTATCAGAATCGATGAATAGTTGGCAGTTCTACACAAAAAAGGGTAGTTCTAAATGAGTTTGTGCAGCTGCAATTTAAGCATTTTTGGACAGTAAAAAAGTCTAAAATGTTCATTGTCATATGAAGTGGATTAAATATTTCAACACTATCCTTTGGAACCATTGCAGTTTGAAGAGATATTACTGTTCTGAAGCTTAACTAAAGTAGCTTCGGGACACATTTAGCTGACCATACAATATTTAAGTATTTAGTGATAATTATGAGTATTATAATACAAAACAAGTAAATATTACAATGATGCATAGAGTGTGTGAAATTTACAGGTTGATAAGTAACGGCTCTTGCACATCATTTTGGCTGATTGTGGTGCACCTTGTGTTGCAGAATGTACAATTGTACATTGTGATCCCTCATTCATTCCAAGCAGTTATATAGCACGTTTTCCAGTTCCATCTATTCAGCAGAACTGCACATCCAAGCGGTAAAGAACAGTTTAAAGTGTAAACAGAAAATGCATGCAGACTCCATAGCTAGGAAAACACACGGATCGAAATGAACGCCACTCCAGGTGGATGGCCCGATCCACAAAAATGTGACTCTTCCTAAACAGCAAACGTGCAAGAACTTTGGTCCACCCAGAATTAAAAAATCTTAATTTATTACCAATACTTACTTACTTAAAAAATACTAACGTTTGTCTTCAGGTATTGTGGGGGGGTATATAGCATGAAAAACAAACCTCAATAGTAAATAACCAATTAATAAGAAAGCAACAAGCTGAAGTTGAAACAATGTATTCTGCGATCGGATAATACTTGTAGGCAAAACAATTAAACCTTGCTGCAATCCCCATAACCAAAATTAAGCCAGCGATTTCAGAAAGTCTCACTCACTATCTTTCTATTTAAATATTCTGGACAACCATAAAATAGGACAGTGAAAAACTCAAATCATTGAGCAGCTTTTAACAAGCCTCTAATGGAAGCAACCATTTATAACCAACCATTCCAATCAGAAAACCCTTTCAGATTGCCATATCGAACAATAAACCAATTCCGTAAGTTCTAAGTGGTCCAACTAACTACAAATCAAATCAAATGGAACGAGTTCAATTGTCGCAAAGTCCACTGAAGACCTCAGGCGAGACGTTCGATTATCGCCTTACAGAAGTCGGGCAGATCACTTGGCGTACGTGACGTAACAAGATTACGATCCACGACAACAGCCGCATTCTCGTAGATGGCACTACAAAAACAATTGAAACAAGAGCTTATAAGAGAACAATAATACCGGTAATAATAATAATAATAACAATTACAATTTTCTAAGGCGCCATAACACAGCCATGCCATTACAAGGACGCCTAAGATGGTTCCCAAGTATGCCACAGACAAAGTTTTTTTTAACCTCTTTCAATCTAATATCACGGGAGCATCTCTGAGGAGCTTGTTTTTTACAGTGGTGCTACATAAATAATTCATGATTACAATTATGAATACCCAGTGGTACTTAAAATTAAGTACACCACTATCAAACATCCAAGCATCGATCAATGACACTGAGCAATTATTCAGTGAAGTCTTTGCTCATGCTTCCTACACAGTAATAATAGTCTTCGTGGATATTCAAACTCTTTGCCTTGCATACCAAACACTTTCACCCCTCGAATGTATACTGTGTCCCACAATCGGATACTGAGCTTCAACTAGACAAACCCTGCATTCTCGATGTCGTCCTTGATGGCAATGAAGCTCGTCATTCGCCGGTCCTTGATGCACTTTGCCGAACACAGAACCCAGGCAGCGTGACAGATCGCGGCAACCATCTTGTCTAGTTTCCAAATAGAAAATATGAACAGCAATAGATATACATAACAATAACCATGCTTTTGGTACTAGGAATATTTAACATCATTAATGCTCTTGGTACCAGATAATGCGAATAGTGTTACTGATGCTCTTGGTACAATGGATAATGTTTTTACCCATGATCTTTGTACCACAAATAATGTTCATAATTGTAACTCTTGATACAATAAATAACATTACTAAGGCTCTTGCTACTATGAATAAAACATTACTAATGCTCTTGGGCATATGGATAACATCACTAACGCTCTTGGTATTCTGGATAATATTACTAATGCTTTCAGTCAGTGGTTAAATTGCTAATCAAGAGGTGGCGGATCTCCAAAGTTTTGCAAATGTAAAGCCTTAGAAACTGTCTGACGAATCTATAACCATACTCACCACTTGCTATTCAGGAAATACGTGAAATGTAATAAACACAAATCATTGGTTGATTATTGTAAGTCGACCCTTCTCGGTTGCATGGCAATCCACATCCCTTTAAAACTGTGTTTAGTGCATCTGACTGATCAAACTTTGTTTCATGAATCTGTCAAGTCTTTTTCTCTTTTGCCATGGCTGGGCTGGAGCACCCCCGAGTGGATTTCTTGAAGAGGCGCTATATAAGTCCACAGAATGAATGAATGAAAAACATTTAGGTGACTGGTCGTCTCTTTTATGTGTCAGAGTTCACAGTTTGGCACCGGATCTCAGATCAAGCTGAATTTAGCCACGTGCTGCTTACACAACCACAAAAGGCTTACAACACTACATTTCAAGATATTGCCAATCCTAGGCAAAACGGAGCATATGCATCCGCACAATCATCTTAAATGGAAGCACCAACCATAAACGGTCTTGCTAAGTAGACAGCTTTCATTTACATTACTGGTCGTAAAAACCTGCGTTACGTACCACTGTCCACCATCTGCCGTACGAGGTCGACAACACGCTTGTCTCTTCTCAAGTAGTCTGGGCACCAGCCACCTGGAATCACGAGACCGTCCAGTGACTGCAAATAACAAATTTCTTTATATCTTTCGTTAAATACTTAACACAATTATCACACATGTGCAAAGTTGGTAAACTTGAATCTGGGTCACTGGATAAATCTTCCCTAGGAACATGACTGAGCGAAGAAGAAGCAAGAGTTTAATAATGGTCTTGATAAAGTGACTTAAGTTTTAAGGATGGTGAGTAATCGTAAAAAAATCGCAATTTCTACAACATCCAAAAACACGAAGCCATGGGAACCAGTTTATTCACAGGTGCAGCCAGTTTAATTTTGCTGGACAATTCTAACTGCAAGGAACCCATCCATGGTAAGTTACGCAAAATCTGCAGAAGCTACAGACCACATTAAAATGTTCATCTCACCTCAGCAGTAACCTCATCAATGCTGCGATCTGACGTGCATGGGTAGCCATGCTTTGACGTGTAAGTCTTGCCTTTCTCAGGCGCAACGGTGAACGTCTCGTATCCAGCCTCTCGCAACCTTAACAACGGATACCAAACCTGCAAACACGAAATAACCGCAAGTGTCCCATTATGCAGATATTTAAATAACTATCAAACTCACCACACCAAATTGCAATGCAGACAAATATTAAAACGATTAGCGCGTCTACGCTCGAGAATGTTTTAGGGCACAAAAGAGTATGCCTACAAGGTAAATTTTAAACGAACAACTTTTCGCAATCTGCGTGTATGTAGGTCTATGATTACAATAAACTGGCTAATAGCCTTCACTCGGGCTTGGCCCATAAGCCTGGAATTTTATTAACGCTTTTTTCTTGACGTTGATTCTGATTTCAAATGTAAGCGACTTGTCTTTTGATGATCTGACGGCAATTATCAACGACTATTTTACTAGACTGTAGACCCGATATTAGTCTCGCTCTGACACTTGCAATACTCGCTGCTTGTAGACTTACAAAGTGACGTGGACATCGTAAATTGTATTATTGCACAGTTACCGAAAAAGTTATCTCGAACATCCCGGTAGGTGAATTTAAAAGTTGGTAGCCCTAACTCAATTATCCAATAGTTACCTCTAAGTCTTCATAATTAAATTCCAACAACACGGCGATTTTCTTCATTATGATAAGTGAAGTCCAAAACAGTGATTTTCAACGTTTAGCAACACAAAATAATAAGTAAAAGCGTTAGAAATACGTAAAAGGCAGAGTCCACGGCAACACACTGAGTCTGATTCCCGGCCTCCCATCAGCGTTGCTACTCTAAAAAAATGAAAAAACCCAAGTTGGAGGGCCAAAAAACCCAAGAAAGCCCAAGTTCAGTAAATCTTTCGAAAATCTCCAGAATTTTCTGAATTTCCCGTCCGAAAATCTCAAATCTTTCGAAAATGTTCACAATTTTCCGTCCGAAATTTCTGATGACCTTTCTTTCTTTTTAGTCATCCGGTACAGATAGTGTTGTTTTCGTTAACGAAAACGAAAACGAAAATGGTAATTAACGAAAATGAAACGTTTTCGTTAACGAAAACGAAAACTAAAACTAAAAACCGCTGACAACGAAAACTAAAACTAAAACGAAATATGCAGCAATCAAAACTAAAAGTAAACGAAAATTGATCAAACGAAAACTAAAACGATATTTGGCCAAACGAAAACTAAATAATTTGCTCCTAATTTCACCTTACTTTCCTTATTTGTGCGTATTGTGCAAATGGCGTATTTTAGTATTGTGAGGAAGGAGATTACTCACAAGTGGGTCGTTTTACCTGTATACCCGGGGTCATAATTATGGCTCTAAACCTGTCCAGACCGGTTTGGGGATTAGGGGCTATTAATATGCAAATCAGAGTAATGCAGGACAGTGATTGTCTGAGGAAGCCTTGCAAGATGCAGGGCCGACAGGCAGGGTGACCAGTGGAGTTAGGTAAGATATGATTGGCCAGTGAATAGGGAGAAACAATGGTGAGGCACGTGAGAGTGAACAAAGGCTGTCCGCTGGCAAGGAAGACTCTGTCTTGCTGTGGCTGGCTATGAAAAGTATAGTCGTCTCTGGTGTAGATAAGAGCCTACTCAGCCTAGGATTGCCCTTCCAGAGAAAACCCAAGAGAAGTCCCTGGCCAGGATCTGATATATCCATGGTGAAATTTATTAGTCTTTGAGAATTTCTTTAGCAACATATTTTGAGACCAAACAAGGAAACGGACCACTTTATTTGACCCGAGGTAAGAGTAAGTCTTAGAGTTTACAGTCATAAAATATTCTCATTGATATGGTTTGCCTGCGACCTTTATTTAATTGTGTAAAATCCTGCTAGAACTGCGTGAATAGTCGCACAATATCATATTCTCATTCATTTACTTCACATTACAATATTCCATTTTGGGATGTTTAGTTCTTTGCATTCATAAAATTATATCCAGACTAGTGTTATCAAACGTTCTAGCGCATGATAGACTGAGTGGTCTTTGGGATGATAGCGGGCATCTACCCTGCATCCTACATTGTACCGGTTCTTCACGCCAGTGATGCTATCATTATTCTATGGACTTCACATGCATAGCAGAAAGAATAATTCCCTCGGGATATCAAAGAGTGATAAAAACTGATAAGTGCACGGGTAGGTAAAACTATATAAAAACTGTCACTGGAAGAAGCAAAATTATTTGAGAACTTGAAGTAGAAGTAAAATTGTTTCAGGCAGAAGTGAATAAGAAGCAGAAGTGAAATTAGTTGAGAACTAGAAGTGGAAGTAAAATCACGTCAACAGAAGTGAATAAGAACTAGAAGTAGAATTAATATAAGAACTAATTAAAATATCACTGAGGGACACTATAATTATTTACATGTACGATCAGGGTTGATACGTAATTTTGACCTTCCTGTGGTGAGCAACTGCATATATCGTTGTCATGAAGTTTTATATTAAAATCCAAAAAAAGTTATGAACTGTATTGCCGAGGTATTTATCAATTGGGTAGCAAATGACATTTCACATAATGATCACGTTTTATGTTCAGCACATCTTCGTATTGATTTGTATCAATATAGTTTATTCAAGGAACGAAACGGTATTCACTGCTAACGAGTGTGTAGCCCCAGATTATTAAAACTAAAACTAATATTGGCATACTAAAACTAAAACTAAAACTAAAATTGGCATACGAAAACTAAAACTAAAACTAAAATTGATCCATAAAAACGAAAACGAAAACTAAAACTAATATTCAGCAACAATTAAAACTAAAACTAAAACTAAAATTAAGACTAGCAATCAAAACTAAAACTAAAACTAAAATTGGGGCAATATTAAAACAACACTAGGTACAGATCGTTCGAAAATTAGGGTTGCCAACCGTACAGATTTTTTCTGGATCGTCCAGAAATAGCATCCCGCGTAGGCCTACAGAAAACATAGGAAGGTCATCAGAGTATGAGTACGGAAAAATTAAAAAGTTGCACCATTCAACAAAGACAACAACTGTCATGAAATATAATAATCTAATAATAAAAAATTTTATGAGTCGGAGATTTGCAAATTGTTCCAAGAAAGATGCACTCAATGTCTAGCCTACTTGAATCAGTGGTTCAATTTTGAAAATAATGTTCCAGAAAAAATCGAAATAGTGAGTCTTGATATTTTTCGTTCAAAAGTTTGATAGAGCTCATTAATTGGTACACGTGGAATTACAGTTTGGGGAGACGACTTATACAAGGAACAAGGAACATTGCATCTTAAGACAAGTTCTTCCAAAGCTGAAGACAAAGCCAAAAGTCGATAAATGTTGGGTAGAATTCCTTTTTAAATGTGATGCTCCAAATTTCAAGGTTGGATATAATTTTAGCAATTCTAATCAGTAATGCACATGTTGAAGGTAGCCTATATTCTCAGTGATAAAAAATCTGTGGACTGATGAATGAAACCGGATGAGGCCTGAATTGGTAAAAGTGAATTGTGTGTGAAAGTCAATGCATGTCGATCAATCTTACAATGGAGATTTTAAAGAAAAATAAGAGACATTAATAATCAATGTAGGCCTACTTAAGGTTTGAGAATTGATATTTGAATCTTGTTATAGGCCAAGGTACGTACTAGTCGATGAAACAATATTCCTCTTGTACTTTCTGTGCGCATTCCATTATAACTTTCATGGTATCCATACAAGGATAGGCCTACAGATCCTGTACGGTACTTTGCACATTTTCACATTTTAACATTTTCTAAGTAGGCCTAAATTCTAAGCGTAACATATTTTGCGGGATGGGCCTACACACAAGGATGATAATTTACTGAGTTTCACTCTCGTAGGCCCTCTGCCGCTGGAGCCTCTATATACGGGATAGTTTATGGTGCTCCGCTAAATTGGCCGGATCCTAATCGCTACAATTTCCACAAATCGTGGGGGGCTCGCACTACGTCCAGAAATTTCATAATCGAAAGTTGGCAACCCTATCGAAAATGTCCAAAATTACGCCAAAATTTCCAAAATTTTCCGAAAATGTCCAAAATTTTCCCGAAAATGTCCAAAATTTCTCGAAAATATCCTAAGTTTTCCAGTTTTTTTTGGTCGAAATAACCCAAGCAAAAACAAACCCAAGTTCTTCCTCAAAAAACCCCATTTCCCAAGTTCGGACCGAAAAACCCAAGATCTTGTGAAATAACCCAAGAGTGGCAACGCTGCCTCCCATAAAATGTTCGCATTCACTGCAGGTCAATAATTATTATAATTCTACTAAAAATATATAAAATTTTGGCGAGAAAAATGTAGGACATGATTCATTCATTTATTAATTCATTCATTCATTCTTCATTCTTTCTTTCTTTCATTTATTCATTCATTCATATATTCATTCATTCATTCATTCATATCAAGAATTTATATAGCGCGCCACCTCAAGAAACTACTCAGAGGCGCTCCCAGCTAATCCATCCAGGGTCAACCAAAAAGTTTTAAGGAGCCTGTTTAAACACTGACGAGTCAACCCTAAGTTACACGCCCTATTGGTCGCGATAGTTAAGTTAAATCCGACTGCATGGTGTAATAACTTGCGATCATCCGTCATAGGCTACTATGATTCTATGAATTGTCTTAACCAGTCTGAGTTGTGTCAGTTTGAAAATCAAACGAGGATTATTATTTCAAAGAGCTCTTTAGATCTTTGATTAGGCCATCTGATTATTTTATTATCCAAGGTGCCGAAATTCACATTTTAGTTACCGGTACAGCTTTAGCGAGAAAGTTTCAACCGGAAGTTAAAAATTTTTTTTAATCTATGTGTTCACTCCCTCTGGTCAGAGAGTCGGTTGCAAGAAGGAGACCATGAATAGAAAACAAGGACCTCCACTTTGAGACACATAAAGACAAAGATCATGTTTTACATAAATTTTTCTCTTATAGACGTCCTGACAAATACAATCTGCGTCCTAGGCCGCATCCATTCGAACTTACCAATAAAAACAATAAAAATTTCATAACACGGATGCTGTATAAAAACGTTTACTAGACCTTATTCGCTGCGCCTCTGTGCTTGTTAACTGTCGCGTTATGTCGACTGGTTTTTCAATAAAACGAATATTATTATTATTATTTTGGTAGATGTTAGTCACAATAGCCTAAAGTGACAAAAGTCACTCGGAGGTTAACGAGACTCTATAGTGTATTGCTATACTGGCCCAGTTCAATTGATACCGGCCGCGGTAATCGTAATCGTAATCTCGAAACTTCTACAGCGCCCACAAAAGCCAAGTCGCGGGAACCAGCTTATTCACAGGCGCTCAATCAAAACAAAATCGATAGGCAGCGGGTCAAGTCCGGAGAGTCAGGCAGGCAGATAGATGGACGGCTAAGGTGGGTGATGTTTAGAGTTGAAGTGGCGGGGGATGTAAGGAGAAGAAGAACTCGATCTTAACTAGTTTAGATACCGTGACTCCGGATTGCATTCTGATTGCCCACAATGCCCAGTAGGCCTGATGCACTTTTATTATCTCTGTTTCACGACAGAGATAGGCCTACAGTCTACGTAGGTCTAGGTTATATATATTTTATTTTATCTCTGCTAGGCCACCGCTTTAATCAACATTCTACATAGGTATGTAGAATGCATAGGCTACATATCCTAGGTCCCTATGCAAGATCTTTCTACTCAGAATATATGTTGCTCCCCCATATCTATGAAGGCCTATTACGTAAAAAATGTGGTCCTATTGGTCTAATAGAATGTAGGCCTATTATGTTGCAGGCCTGCTTTGCACATTCTGTAGGCCTATGCTACAAAATTTAGGTTCAGGCGGTGAGCGGTATTATATATATATTTAAATATATATGTATAGGCCTACGTGTACGGTTAAAGTAGCCTACGTAGAGCCTTTTATTACACAGTGATAGAAGGCTTTGGGTTAAAGCTTGCACACTGCACATAGGCCTACACACGCAAACACAATTATGTAGCCTACTAATGGACTTGAGGCTATTTTTATTGGCAATGAACGCGGGCTCAAAACGAGCGACGGCTGAGTCATTGGTGGCTCGTTGGCCCCAAAATGTATCAGCAAGACTGCAAAAGCGTTGCGCTGTGTTGCTGCACCCCTCAGTCAAGCAGGAGTTGATTTACTGTTTTTTGGGGAAGTCCTTCTCATCGCTTCCGTGTTTCGACAAACGAAAAAACAGACCATGTTTTTCTAGAACAAAACATAGGACAAATAGTTTAAGCAGCATCTGAAAGTTTTCGACGCACGGTTATTTTATTTATTGCGGTCTTCTGGGGTTCTTTGAGTTGGCGGTTTGAAGTAGCAGTAACATGGCAACGGACGAATTAGCGGCGAAACTCGAGCGTCAGCAGAACATGAGCGCTGAGGGTGGACCAACGGGTGAAAATGTTTCGATGAAGATCTTCAATCCTTATACGGAGTTTCCAGAATTCTCGAGGAAGGAGATTCAACACTACCAGAAAATGTTCAAACAGTTAGTCGGTTCTCTGCTTGGCCTAGTGAATAGCTAGGCCAGTCATCCAGCTTATAATCATTCGTTCATTCTTTCATTCATCAGTCTGGAACGGGTCCTACGCTCTGCGGGGCGACTTTGGCTTATTGGTCATGTCCCAAAATTTTGTCATGTCTTATCATATGCGGGATGTCTTGCAGTGGCTCCTTTTCCCGCAGCGGATTGCCTACAAGGTCTGTGCATTTGTAAGGCGGTGCACTGAGGGTGGTCATGTACGTTGGACCCCTCCAGGGCCTCGCCATATATCTGCGGGAACTCGGTTGTTCCACCTCGGTGTTCAGCATCGACCACCCTTCGGTCGGCGACCAAGCTCAGCTTCTGGTTCCCCGCTCGCGGACTGCTATCCGACAGCGCCGTTCATTATCGGTAGCTGGTCCTACAACCTGTAGGCCTATGGAATGGCCTCTCTGCTGCACTGCGCTTAGTGCCCATGCAGGGGTCACTCCTCTCTGTTCGTAAGAATCTCAAAACTGTCCTATTTAGCCATGGTTGGGCCGGGAGAACTTCTACTGAGTAGCTTACCTTGAAGAGTTGCTTTATAAAATTTCCTAAATAATAGTAATAATAATGAGTCATTTATTCAAGAATTTTTATAGCGACTCTTCAGATATATTACTTTGTTTTAGTAGGCCTACAATGAACATACAAATCGCCCTATCATATCCACACTAGCGCCATGCATTGACATTAAACCCAAACTAAAGACTAGTTATATGACTTCTGAAGAACAGAAGTTGCTTATTCCGCTGTGTTCTGCGTTTCAGTTATGACTTCGACAAAGATAAGTTCATTAATTTCGAGGATCTGAAACGAATGATGGAGAAGCTTGGTTCTCCACAGACACACCTCGCTCTGAAGGAGATGATCAAGGAGGTCGATGAGGACTGCGACGGAATGATCAGCTTTCGAGAGGTATACGTTCTGTCCGAGAGCATTGCTCAAACACACCACATGAACAATTATCGCATCTATCTGGTTAAAGGAGTTCAAATAGGAAATGGTGGTGATGATTATGTGATAACCAAGATGGCAATGACTCATCCTTGGTAACTGTGTGTGTATATGTGTGCGTGCGTGCGTGCGTGTTTGTGTGTGTATGTGTGTGTGTGTGTGTGTGTGTGTGTGTGTGTGTGTGTGTGTGTGTGTGTGTGTGTGTGTGTGTGTGTGTGTGTGTGTGTGTGTGTGTGTGTGTGTGTGTGTGTGTGTGTGTGTGTGTGTGTGTGTGTGTGTGTGTGTGTGTGTGTGTGTGTGTGTGTGTGTGTGTGTGTGTGTGTGTGTGTGTGTGTGTGTCAATGTAGGTCTAATTTTGTAAGCCGCCTCTAATAGGGTGCAAGTCTTGCAAGACCCGCGAAAAGGACCAGGTTTTGAGAAGAGAGAATGAAGAAGAAAGACAGACAGAATTGTAGAGCGAACAGAAAGAGAAAGCAGATTCCAAAGAGAAGAACCAATTGAGGCAAATGATCGAGACTGAGCCATAGCAGTTTCAGTACAAGGAACCATGAGGTCCAGTCTATTGGAGGAAAGTGGCTCTGTACGTGCATGTGTGTTATAGTGGTGGTGGTGGTATTCTTCATCATGATTATGGTGGTGTTATTCTTCTCGTTCTTGACTTGCTGATATTCAAGGCAAAGGCTGAGGATGAACTGCATAACTGCATAATGTCCGAATGAATGAATGAATGAATGAATAACAGTGGTGCTATTATCAATCAAATGATTATTTGGGTGATATTCTAAATCACGATCGATCATGATGGTGTTATTTTCAATAAAATGATTTTAATGGGGTTATTCTCGATCGTGACATGATATTCTTATTCCAGTTCCTGTTGATCTTCCGGAAGGCGATGACAGGAGAGCTGAAGAACGGAAGTCTGATGGAGATCTATCGTCAGATGTACGTCGTCGATGTCGACGCTGAAGGCGTCAAGGGAGCTGCCAATTTCTTCAGCGCCAAGGTTGGAAATAAACCGTGGAAATTAATAATTGTCAAAGCAACTAAATTATCATTGTTACTGTGGCGCTATAGAAGTTCCTAGATTAGATACACTTTGGGTTAGAATAATTAGATGACGGCAGGTTATGTTCTTTTAAGTTGTTTAAGAAATGTAGTTTCCATGACAACTAACAGTCCAAATTGCTTAAGAATTCCATTGTCGTGGCAACTATAGCCATTTTATTTGTAAGAAATTCAGTTATCCTGACAACTATAGCAATTTGATAGGCTTGTGAAGATAATTATTATAGTTATGGTATAGGTTATCTCTCTTTGATTCTGATGATCCATATATGACAATCAGGTATTAGTAAGTTGGTCAAGTTGATAGAGTTCCTGGTGACTTACTAGTTGCTACCATGCCTTAGTTTCACATTTCTGTGTGACTTTGTGCTTGTTAAAAGTCTTCGTAATAATAGCAATAATAAGTAAATATTATTATTATTATTAGTATAATTATTTTTTGCTTTAAATTCTTAGCCAGGTTATGCATACTCCCTCAGGAAGCAAACAACTCTGTAAACTGTTAACAGCTTCCGGAATGGCTAATTTGCTTTAATATCATGCATGTGATATTATTATTATTATTATTATTATTATTATTATTATTATTATTATTATTATTATTATTATTATAAATGTTGACAACAATTGTTCTCGTACAGTGTCTGAGGCCCTGAGTGATCATTATCTACTCTGTGCGATAAATATAATAACAACAATAATAATAATAACAATCAGCCAATAATTGTCAACTGGCAGTGTCCTGTTGCCTTGACGTCTGTAATGCAGTATGAGAATTGTAAATAAAAAACTAGGGCGAGGACCTGATTATGATCCACATGGAGTTTTGGTGTGAAAACAAGACTTTGCTATGGGACCCTAAGAAGGACTAGGATTTAAACCCATTAAACCACCCCCAGAAATTCTCACTCTGCTATAAAGGGCACTGTGTTATGATGTCTGATATTTCAGATTGAGGAGCAAAGTGCCTCGAAGCGAATGGAAGAAGAGATTCTGACAGAGCAACAGGAAAGGAGAGATAAGGAGGAGGACAAGAAGAAGAGTAGAGCAGCATTCAAGGAGAAAGCCACCTTTTTTCAACAACAGTAAACCAAATGAATAACTTGTTTGCAATTCTAAAATCCGTGCGTGTTTTATTCACTTGCAGTTGTTAACCAGGTCGTGTTTCTTTTAAAAACTTCTTTCTGTGGAATTCTCTTAGATCTCAAGTCTTGTTGTATTTTTGTAACGTATTTTAGGTATAGCAGCTCAATGTGTTCAGTTAAACTATGTAATGTAAATGCAGGAATTGTTTTCCTATGAGAACAGAAGAGAATGTAGCCTAGTTAGTTCAGTTAAACTATGTAGTCACATCGGCCAACATGTAGGTGCACATGTGATTGTGCTTGCATGTGTTTAAATGTGTTCATCTGTCTAAATGCATGCATGCATTTGCTGGTTTTATCTGTAGATCTGTGGGCTTTTGCCAAACTTTTAATTTGTACTAATTCAGAAACTGGTTTGATAGACTATCAATTGTAGCAAATGTAAACATGATTCTATGCAATGTCAAATATCTGTAGCATATATTTTTTACATAAAAATTATATTATATATATATATATGTTTTGTTATCACAGTGATAGTATAATAATGACATTAAAAAAATTGTGACGACAATCCTTATCACCAAAACAAGTTATCATTGTGGATTATTAACATAGGCTAATTTATTCCTCTAGAGCTACACCCTGGGACTCTAGCAGAAAGCTACCTCACTAAGCTGAAAACTGTTTGTTTTGGGCGTGCTGGAGTCTGGAGCGCCTCTGAGTAGTTTCCTTGAGTGAACCTATATAAGTTTCCGACTGAATGAATGACTTATTGTAAGCTTATCAGCTAAATGTATAGTTAGATTATTGTAGGCCTTCCAGCTAACACTAATTAAGTGTTATTAATGTGGATTATTGGACAATCATCTACCAACCCATATCACCAGCGATTACAACCACACTTAGAGCTGTATGGCCATGTATAGCGTGCGCGGGGAGGGAAGGTGTGGTCGGATTTAGGCGATTTTCGCAAGGTGGGGAGTGGTCTCGACAAAAATGTACGTAGGCCTACGCAAAATAAAATTTTAATTTTTACGTCCACATTAGCCTATTTATGGCTCTATTCTCCCATAGTTGTCTGGTGGTATTTTATTACATTATAATCAAATATGCTGGTCAGATCTAAACAGTAGCCTAAATCATGAGAGTTAACAGATTTGAGCTGGCAAATAGGATGTTTAACACAAACATATAGCAGCCTAGACCTATAGTAAAATAGATGTTTATAGATGACGTTATATAATTAACTGTTGTAAGTGGATAGAGAAGCTCATTTACATGGCTGTTGAGAGAAATTCCAGACCCTGGCCATGGGCAGAGCAGTGATAAAGGCAATATGGGGCTCAAAATATGATAAGGCTTTATGAGATTTTTTATAAATAACTTGAAATAATCAAAATGCAGGTATGACCAACGATTTTATATTTATGTATAGGCCTACAATTTATAAAATATTATTTCACTTAGGCCTGTATACTCGTTAATTTAAAGTTTAAACCGATCGACTGTAGTTAATTCTCTGTGATGGTAGTCATATATTATTATATTTCCCACTATATTATATTATATTTAAAAGGCTTAAAAATAACAAAATTTGCATATAGGCTAACTACCTATAGCACAGGCCTCTAAAAGTCGCCGGGCCCCTGGGCATTTGCCCCCATGCACCGCCCAATCTCGGCATCACTGCTTAGTCGTGCGCGAAGGCTTAGGGTAGGCTATACGCTGATGCCCATAATAGTGTACTAGGCTATGTAGAACAAGGATGGGGGTTTAAATACAGTTTATGTCGTACACTTTAGGCCTATGCGAATTAGACCCAAGCGTGCAAAGCGTAGGCCTATACAGGGTAGTCTTATGAGCGCCTCCCTATGTTCCTCATGGAACGGGATAGGACTTTACTCTCTCTCTCTCTCTCTCTTAGTCTAATGATGTTGTGTCAATATAGGCCTAGCGGTTGGCCCGCAGGCCTATATGCGATTGGTTATAAAAATCCAACACTGAAACTTACGCATGATGGACATAGGCCTATAGATTCCCCTAATCAATATTATTAGCCGCAGTAAGACAATTTCAATGTGTATACACCGGTTGCTAAGGCATGCTAACAAAGACCACAGGAGTCACCGGATCCAGAATGTCATCCTATATGGCAGTCATTGGCTAATCTAGAGAATTTCACCGCGCCAAAATGGCTTAGTCGAGACGAATCGATAGACGGTAAGAGGTGAAAATCGATTCCAGGCCTGCCTGACTCAAGAGGGCCGTCAAACCGTTGACATTGTGGAGAGCAAAAGGTTAATCTGAACAGTTCTCGGTGTTTTAAAGGAAGTGTATAGGTTAGACATCTATAGGGTAGTGTTTCTTGACTAGACGTGCTAGAGACAGTTTGGATAGCACTTAGCACTAGACTATATAATTATAGTCAATTATTACCGCTTAGTATAAGGCTTCGAACCAGACGCAACGTCGAAAATATATTACTACTTACGAGGTAGAGAAGAACTAGGTACGTAACTCTGATGTTTCAAGCTGTGTATATTATTCGAAAATTGAGGCGCCGCAAAAACAACGTTTCTCTTTTTAGTCTTTGGGCCACAACAACTGGGTCGGGTCAGCTTCCCAAACGCTTTGCGCTGAGGTATAAAGGTCACATTTCCGTGATAAGTCTTTTATTTTCCGTTTTCTCGGTTCGTAGATTAGTTTCTGTGTGAATTTATTGGTTAGTAACGGTTATTTTCTGCTTTTGTGGATCGGAAATTGAAAGCGTTTAAGCTGAAACGGGTGATGCAATGTCGCCTAAATTGATGTGAACGCTGAGTGAGTAAGCTAGCAAGCTATCGGAAGCAGGCACGTACACGTCTGACGAATTTCTTGTAATTGCTTCTTACAGCTATTGTACGGCGACTGCTAAGAGTTCCTGGCGTACAATCTATTATATACAAGTTACAATAGATTTAGCGAAATTACCCAAATGATTTTTTAAATTTATTTATGACTTCTGTTTGTAGTGTAATATATGGTTGGTTGGCGAATCCTCTTGAATCTATAATTCGGACTTTTACGGGATATTTGGATATTCCCCGAATAATTATTATGGTATTTAGAATTTTGTCCCGTGCCCCATACTGGGCCTCGTAATTTTAACGCAGGGAGGAAAATTGTCTTTGGATTTATTTTGAACTTTCGTTTCCATGTGGTACAAGATATTCAGTGCAGAAATTGCAGACGGATTTGATTTTTTGCTAATCCAAAATGCTACAGCAGTTGAACCTCTGATCACCGAAATTGCACTATTGTAATCTATTAAAATAGACTAGAATAGTATACCAGTTCAAGAGTAAGTAAAGTATTTGTTTTGTACAAGTTCAGTCAATCAATCAATAGTTTGTTGTTTGCCAAACAAATAGCACTCCGTAATTAGACAGACATGTCAATCCAGTAACAATGGAGGAACTCAGAGGCACAACACTCCAAGGAACAAAGAGTTCCGCTAACAAGATCACTTTATAACAATCAGCCAATATTGAAACGTATTTTACAATCAGTTGCTTCTAGTCTACTGCATAAATTGTGTTTAATGTGTTTTTTTATTTCCATTGAAAATCATAATTGTGAACACGATTGACATAATTATAAATGAACCGTCAATCATAACCTGCCCTGCCGATGAGAGCACGCCAAGCACATCATCAATTGCAATATAATATAATTTTAAATGAATAGGACCACAGAGGTTATTGCTAATTATCTGCAGCCTCATAATACACCCTTAGATTATAATTAAGCTGATCAATGCATTGTTTGGAAATGGGTCAGTTTATTAGGCAATTTCAAAGCACCAGCCTCTAGAGTTCTGATATTTACACTGCCTGATTGTTAGAAGAGCATGTTTGACGGCCCTAGGCCTCAATAATTGTAGTTTTCTACTTCCACAATCCACATGATAATGATGCTGAGAGATTTTCAGTTGAGTACTGTTTCTGTTTGAAGACGTGAGAAAACCTGTTGTGATGCCGGCCACAGCTGGACATGGTGTTGGTCTTATCGGCCTTTCAATTGCGGCTGTCGCAGCCCTCACAACGTTCTCACTTCACAAGATCGAGGAAGGTTAGTCACTCGTGTAGCTGCTGGCTGATCGCAGTTCATGTCTGCTTAGAATAGAATAGAATGGAATAAAAATGGTTGAATTAGCTAGAGTCGTTTATTGATTCTTGACTTTCGATATATTGGATTTCGACCGGTTTTTCCATATCCAGAATCCTCGATCAGGATCGTTGACAGTAGTTTCATTTTACGGCATATATTCTCACAATGGTGCTATAGAAATATATTCTCACAATGGTGCTATAGAAGTCTTTAGATTAGTTGGATTAGATTAGATTGGACAGATCAAGGCAAGAGAAAAATGAGTGCATGATGTAATAGAAACAATGTGATTCTGAACAATATATCTGCTTGAGTTCAGCTGGTTTTTATTGTCTGTCAGTACAGTGACAACAGTACAGTTTTAGATGAAATGTTGAATCAAATGCATTAAAAGCAACGCTGCCTCTGTAACAATCATTACCTGTTTGGTTTGGTTTGGTTTGGCAGGTCTGTCTTTTTGTAAGGCTATCATTTGGCTGAATGGTGAAAAAATATGTTGGACTTCTTCTTGATCAACATTTTATGTTCTTGTTCAAGATTTTTATGGTGTTGTTCAATCTTGATTATGGTGGTGTTTTCTTGATCATGATTTTGGCATTGTGATTAATGATTATAGATCGTTTTTGGCATTGTAGTAAATAATCATTCGTGATGTTAGCATTATTGCTATTGATTGTGATCATAGTATTCTTCTCAATCATGATATCATGAATTTTGCGATTCCATGAATTTAATTTTTCAGATTTCTACCTAAAGCATGCTCGAGAATCATTTTTGTAGATTTCCTTATATATTAAAAATATGATCGTGGATCAGAAAGAGTGATATATTTTCTTAGTATCGTTTATGTGATGTCATTACAACACATTTGAATTGTATCTTCATTGTAGGACATGTTGGAGTTTACTACAGGGTAAGCTCTAAGTTTTAATTTTGCACAGCTGAAGCTAGTAGGAGAGAGTGGGAGAGCTAGCTTTACTTAATCTCAAATCTTCTTCGAGTTGCATCAATTGCTATTAAAGTTAAAATTTGCTTCCAGTGTTAAGTGTAAAATAACCTTCCCTCCCATGTCAGAGGCATCTTATATGACCGTCTGCTAGTACGCATCTTGACTGCCAAGGACAACCTAAGATGGTAAGCTAAGCAATGATCAAGGTGTTTAAATTGAAAATCTGCTCATACATCCACTTCCATGTCTAAAATATCCACTTTGAATATCTTTTTCTCTATCTCTAAACGACACTTTCAGTGATAAGCGTAATTGCATCTGTTCAGGAAAGAATTGTTCCGACATACCGTTCTTGGAATTATTACCAAATAACGACAAATATGCCCAACTTGCTAAACAACTTGGCACATTTTGACATTACACTAATATAAAAAGCAACCCCCACCTCAGCACATGCCATCGTAACAAAGTGTAGCTACCCCTTACATATGCCATTGTGGATGTTGCTACCACTAGCATGTGCCCTTATTACAATGTAACTTTACATGACACATACCCTTGTAGCTGTAGAGCTCTACTCCCAACATGTGCCATTGTAGCTCTAGCTGCTTCTAACACGTGACTTTGTAGCAGCATGTAAGTTGAATATGGTTTATTGTGATGCAGATAATCTACCATCTGAACAAGACGGTTAATAAAGTCTTCTTATGTTAAATACTTTGATTGTTTTGTGTGTTGCCCAGGACAGTTGTTCTTTTTTCGGTTGTCAGTGGATGCCAGTTCACCCACTGCTCAATTCATTACATTCTCTCTGGCCTTTTAAAAACCTCAGGGCCAACGTAAACGTAATATTATTATTTAATCATAGAGGCCATTTGTGGGGGCGGTGGTGTAGAGGTATTTTCGGTGCCATGAAGCCGGAAGGTTGCGGATTCGAATCCACCTCGAGCCGCCGCGTAGGGACCTTGAACAGGTTCTTCACTCGCAATTGCTGATGCGCTTCGGTGTGAAACTCCGATTCAGTGTCCGCGCTGTAGTCAGTAGTGCCCTTGAGTTGAAATCTTGAAGGAGGGCTATAACAATTGCTCATACATACATGTAGTGGACATTGAACTTAGCTAGGATTTTCCAGCAGGCAATGTTGACAAATTATGGTGTTAAGCAATATGGTATGTTGACTTTATTTCCTGTAGGGTGGGGCTTTGCTGACGTCAACGAGCGGACCAGGATATCATATCATGATTCCATTCATTACAACCTTCCGATCGGTTCAGGTGAGAGGATTAGATCGGGTGAAAACGTCTTTAGTGGTGGTAATTAATCACTCAGGTGAAGCAAGATTTAGTTCAGTTGAAGCAGTCTGCTCAGGTGATATGATTGATTCAGGTGAGAGTATCTATCATTCCAGGTGTTATGTGTAGCCCAGGTGAGATTATCATTTCAGGTGATATGATTAGTTCAGGTGAGATGATCTTCTCAGGTGGCAATAATAAGCCAGATGAGGCTATTTATTCACCTAGTGATGCTTAAAACAACTTGAAGCTAAGATTCTTCGGGCATGTAATGCAATCTGATGGTTTGGAGAAGGAAATGATGCTGGCTTGCGGTGAGGGAAGGAGAAGACTCGGCAGACCAAGGACGAAATGGATGGATGAGATAGGCCTACACGACATAACTGGCATGAATTTGGAAGAACTGAGGGACTTGTCTGCGAACAGAGAACAATGGAGAATGTGTGTCAGGACGATCGCTAGAGCTCTACGAGCTGACAGCACAAGGTGACAAGGTGAGTGATGCTTAGCTCAGTTGAGCTAGGCATCACCTATACAGGTGATAATGATTAGCTCAGGTGAGGTTCTTTGCTCCAAATTTTATCGTACTGCTGAGTTGAGCATCTTAGATGGTCTACCTCTTCAGACTTACTTCTTGAGATCGTTCAAGCTATCAGTAAACATAAATTGAACGTTTACTTTTTTTGTTAGAATGTTCAGTCTAAATGTTTGTGGTGATAAGTGTTTGTGGTAACTGTTGTGGTGGTTTGCGTTGTTCTAGACAACATTGCAAACGGATGAAGTAAAGAATGTTCCATGTGGAACGAGGTAAGCTTTTCATTTACTAATTCGTTTTCTTATCATGAATTAATTATGCATCGCTGTACAATGACGATGTTGCTTAAGAACAGGGAATGCAGGACATGCTCAAGGTTCTTGCTTAGTAACCGTCTCAGGGAGAGTGAGCTCGAACCCCATACTGTCCATCTTACAAGATGAGCACACTGACTAAGTGGCAAATATATCCAACATAATATATCCCACATATTTATTCCAGGATATTCATACGGCACCATGACATGATTCTTTCCTTTGACCTTTATCTGTTGCATAACAGGAAACTCTACTTGTAATAACAATAATATCGTGCGAACAGAGCTATCTAAATTCTAAATCGTGAGATTAGATTAGGATAGGGAGTTCACAGGATACTCAGAAATGATTTGCAAAAATGATTTTGTTTGTTTTTAGCGGTGGTGTCATGATCTATTTCGATCGAATAGAAGTCGTGAACGTACTTGCCACGTCAGCCGGTAACTATCAAATTTTAATTTTAAATGTTTGCTTTACAGTTTTAAGAAATTGTTAAAAATAGAAGAGCACTGCCAGATACAGACCGACTAATAGAGACAGACATGGACAGGTGGATGTATGAGTGAAGAAAATTTAATACTGGTAGGTAAACAAACAGTGGGACATGGGAGACAGGGTAACAGGACAATTACTTCCCGGACAATTACCCCAGGACAACTACTGAGAGAGAGAGAGGGGATGGGGAGTTGTACAGAGATGCGGTTGTACGTTTGAAATTGAACGATCTGCTTTTCAGTCTACGACATTGTCAAGAACTACACGGCTGATTATGACAAGACGCTCATCTACAACAAGATTCATCACGAACTGAATCAGTTCTGCAGCGTTCACAACCTTCAGGAAGTCTACATTAATCTTTTCGGTACGTTTTCTTTTGTTCTTTTGCCGTGTCCACCATTAACCCTTTTGTCTCTGCACTCCATCGAAATCGTCCGAATTTGAACGCTGTGGAATGAAGTTTGCTGAATATATAAGCAATAAATAATAGATATTAGTTTGATTTATAATTTGTTAATGGCTAATTCTTAACTAGCAAAAAACTGAACATTGTGAAAACATTTTCTTTGTGTCTGCCGTGAGTTTTTAGCCTATTGTGTAAATATTGTGAACAAATTTCTATGGTGTTTGCCCTGAGTTCTTAACCATTGCAGAAATGCTCCTAGCCCAACCACAGCTAAAAAAGTAGTATTTGACCGACTTATAAAAAGCTTGGAGTTTAGCGAGACATCAATTGCATGGCTAATTGGAGGCCATTAGGTGACAACATTTGGGTGACAATTGTGTTTGAATTCATTCATTCCTTATATATGCATTTACATAGCTGCTAATATATATATATATATATATTTATATTAATCTGCATTTACATAGCTGCTAATATATATATATATTAATCTGCTAATATTAAGTAACGTGTCGTAAGTGCTCGAATCAGTGATTAGGAGTGATAAATCGGTGATTAGCAATAACAAATCAGTGATTAGCAATGATAAATCGGTGATTAGCAATGACAAATCAATGATTAGCAATGATAAATCAGTGATTAGCAATAACAAATCAGTGATTAGCAGTGGTAAATTGAGATTGAGAAGAGCAGTTACTCATGGTAGCATTGGAGGCACTTGCATATGAAGAACCTTCCACTTTCTCTGCCTCTCCACATGAAGTCGTTTTTCCAGTCCTCTCCCTTGCTATCTTGTCTTCCCACTGACCATACTGAAAATTAATGATCTGTTGCTGATGCCTTCAGATCAGATCGACGAGAACCTGAAGATAGCTTTGCAGTTCGATCTCAACGAGTTGGCGCCCGGTCTTTACGTTCAGGCTGTCCGAGTCACGAAGCCAAAGATTCCGGAACAGATTCGACAGAACTACGAATCAATGTAACGCTTGCGTTCAAATTCATTTTTGCATTTGTTAACCGTGTTTATCTTTTATTCATTGTGAAAATTTATAAAGAGCCCCTTCAAGATTTCTACTAGAAGGCGCCCCCGACTGCAGCGCGGAACTAAATCGGAGTGTCATGCCAAAACGCATGAGCAGTTGCGAGGGAAGGACTTGCTGAGGGTGCCTACATGGCAAGGATTGAGGTGGATTCGAACCCGCAGCCTTCAGGCTCCAAGGCGCCGAATATACATAACCAAACATACCTTTATGCCACTACGCCCCAAACGGTAGTGTATTACTTACTGTGACATTGTATTGCTGGCTACTGAAGAATGCGCTGATGTGATGTGTCAGGGTTTTTGAAGTTTTAGTCAGAAATCTGAAGACGAAGAAAAGGACAACAATCCTTTTGTTATCTCTGAGGTTGCCATGGGAATGAAGTGTGGCAACTTCATTTTACTAGCCTCAGCATATGGGTGTTGTTCGTTTCGTCGTTGCTCTCTTTTCTCTCCCGAGTAGGACATGCTCAATGTGCCCAAAATGCTACTAAGCAGCATCGTGCCTTCTCACGCTCCTCACTAGTCCTCTCCGCGACGTCTGATCTTCCCACTAACAGTGTACATACAATTAGTGCACTTGCACATACAATTAGTGCACTTGCACATACAATTAGTGCACTTGTACATACAATTAGTGCACTTGTACATACAATTAGTGCACTCGTACATACAATTAGTGCACTTGCACATACAATTAGTGCACTTGTACATACAATTAGTGCACTTGTACATACAATTAGTGCACTCGTGCATACAATTAGTGCACTCGTACATACAATTAGTGCACTTGTACATACAATTAGTGCACTTGCGTAGCTGAGTGCACTGACCATGATCACTGTCAGTGGTCTTGTAAAGGATGCTTGATCTGCCATACGTTGAGAAAGCGTTTGATTTTCTTTTGACGCATCATTGCAGGGAAGCTGAGAAGACGAAGTTGTTGATCTCCGTCGAGAGACAGAAGGTCGTCGAAAAGGAAGCGGAGACGGATCGCAAGAGGGCGATCATCGGTAAAAATCGTTTTATTAGTTTTGCCATTTCGTTGTTACTCGTTTCCAATTCTCTTGTGCTTGCGCTTGTGCGATCATTCGTTCGTTTATACGATGATTTGTATAGCGCCCATACTCAGTCCTGCTCCAGAATCACAGCTTTTCTGACTCCATAGATAATCTTCTCTGTGTGGTCACCCAAATCACCTCCTGGATGACCCTTACTTGTTTCCAATTCTCTTTTGCTTGTGCTTGTACGATCATTCGTTTGTTTATCCGATGATTTATATAGCACCTGTACTCAGTCCCGGCTCCAGAATCACAGAAAAAGACGATTTTGAGGTGAGAATTGACAGAGTCGGAGTGTGGAGCAAGTGCAGAACCTGTTCCAGAATTAAATTTAAATAAGAACATTTTATTAGAATTCCTAATCAGCAACCTTCCTTTGTATTTATGGACAATGATTACTGATTCACTGACTACAGGAATTTTTTTGTTTTATGCTATTTTAGTTCTTCATAATTATTACTAGAACGAAAATGATTTGACGAATAAAAAGTAGGCGGAAACTAAAATGACTGTCAGATGTAAAAATGAAACTGCAAACTGGAACTGAAATGATTGATACTGAACTGGGGTAAAAACTAAAATAGAAACGATTTTCTAGACTAAAATGCAATGACTAACTGACAATGGTAATAATCTTATGTTATATTTATGACTGAATGAATGCATGTGTGGGCAAACGGGATGATCAGCAGATATGTAACGCACTTAGGTACTGCAGCAGAGGTTGCAAAGATATGCTGGGGTGATGCCCAGCAAGGATTTCCGTCTTAGATGTACATGTTTCTTTTTCCTCTTGATTCTGACTTCATTTCGGACAAGCTTTACACTTGCATGTATTCTTTTGCAGAGGCAGAGAAGGTTTCGTCTGTTGCCAAAATTCTCTGGGAACAGAAGATCATGGAAAAAGAGTCGGAAAAGAAAATGGCCGAAATTGAAGGTAGGAGAGTTTTCTTTGCCTTTATAGGGGGTCTGTGGTGTCTTAAATGTTTTTAAACCAAGGGTTTATGCTTCCGCAGGAACTGGAATTTAACACCGGAGCAAGAAGTATGTTCGGAAAATTAACTGTTCTCAGTCTCTCAGTACATCTTGCGTAAATTTCCAGATAAGTTCTTATTTTACGTTTTAGAAGTTTTGTAATTAGTATTAGAAATGTTTTTATTTATTGTGTAATATATCTAATGATACTACTAGTTATTATTATTGTTAACTAGCATATCTGATCAATCAGACTTGTTAGTCGTGGCTGGACTGAAAGCACCTCTGAGTAGATTTCTTGAAGTGGCGCTATATAAATGCCTAGAATGAATGAATATCGCATTGTTGTCTAATGCACTAGGCATCAACGGATAGTGCACCACAGCCAGACAATAACCAGTTTTAAAGAAGCACTGAGTTGATAGTAGTCATGTGGTAAGAGTACCAGTAGCAACAGTGTTACTTTCGTGAATGAAATTTAAATGAGAACAAAAAACTTTAGGCAATCATTCTCGAAAACAAGGGCTGGAATGTAATTGTGAATTAAAACTAAATTACAGGGGAAAAAGGAATGGGTGTAGAATGAAATATTAACAAGGGCAATATTAAAATTTCTAAATAAAATTATAGAAAATACAAATATCTATTTTGTTTGAATTTTTGGTGATGATAGATTTGAACCCACGCATGCATGTATAAATTGCTGTCACTCTATCCTGCTCACCATAGGTGCAATCACGTCCTAAAAGTTGGGAGGACCAAATGAATCACGTTCTAAAAGTTGGAGGGGACCATAATAATAAAGTTAGGGGACCACTCAAAAGTTGGGGGGGGGGGTGTCCCATGGGTCCCATAGGGTGGTTGCGCCTATGCTGCTCACGTCTTTGTTCCATAAAGAAGTGCTTGGGGGAAGGTCATGCTTCGTCAATAACTTTTGTTAAATTTCCGATCCCAAATTTAAAGTTAATTAACAGATTGAATAGTTGGCTTATTTAATTGTAAGTAATGAGTCTAGTTAAGCTTTTTATCAAGTAGGAAACACAGAAGTGTTGTATAGAAATACTTTGCGAATGAGGAAGGTGACATTAAAAGCCTCTGGAATTGCAATCCTTTCGAAAGTAAAATAAGAACATTATACAAGAATAACCAATCGTTAACCTTTCATAGTACTGATGGACATCAATGGACAATGATTTCTGATTCACTGACTATGGCAATTCTTTGTTTGTGTTAAATTAGTTCTGCAAAACTGTAACTATAACTGAAAATGATCTGACGAATAAAAAGTAAGCTTAACCTGAAATGACTGTGAGAAATAAAAATAAAACTACTAACTGAACTAAAATGATTGCTGATAGAAACTAAAATTGACATGATTTTCTGAACTAAAATGCAATGACTAACAATGATCGTATGTTATATTGATGACAAGAATGGTTCTGTTTAGACAAGACTCATCTAGGTACAGAAAAGGCAAGGGCTGATGCCGAATCTTACAAAGCGCAGAAACAGGCCGAATCCTACAAGGTTGATGGATAGTAGTCACCGTTATAATTTAGAAGTAGTACTAATGGAAATCTTATATATAATTATTATAATAATAATGCTTCTGTTTAGATCAGACCCACCTAGGGCGAGAAAAGGCAAAGGCAGATGCTGAATGCTACAAAGCGCAGAAGCAGGCCGAATCCTACAAGGTGGAGGAATCGGACACAACATTCTATCAGATTCACAGATTCCATTTTGTGTCGTGTTTATTGTGATTAATATTCTAAGTTTTAGAATTGAACTGTTGTAAGGAATGGTTTTTTGTTATTAACAGCATGATAGAGATGAATTGATAATAAACGATAATATGTGAACTTTTCAAGCAACCTTCCTTGGTACATATATTTTGTATATATTTTGTATATAATCAGTTAGTAATATTATCATTATTATTATTAGAATATCAGTTTTAGTGGAAATTATACCTTCAGACTTTTGACCTCAAGGTAAGAAATGAAAAAATTATTGAATACAAAAATATTTAATTTATGTAATCTAGAATATGAGGTTATATATCATTGCAGCTGTATAGTTTTTTTATTTTTATTTCGTTAAACATTTCTAAATGTTTTATATAACATTTACACTGAGATTTCCTTTGAAAGCAATGCAAGATATGTTTAATTTCTTACAATTTCTTTATCTTTTCGGCATTGTTTACTTAAACATTTACAATTTTATACTATATATATGGTTTAATAAAAAAATGTGAGGAAATATTGCTGGGATATGCTCATTGATTGTATATTCCTTGTTTATTTTGACTTTGGTTGCAATGTTTTTTCTAAGATTTTATTAATTTTTTATTTTTTAAAATTATTTTATTAAAAGAAACTTGCTCAATATTTTATATCAATTTTGTTATGAAATATGTTTATTTGTTGTTGATGGTTCTCTATTTTTATACAGCTCTACCACTACGCTAAGGTAATGCCATTCCCAAGCGTAGAGAAATGAGGAGGTCAACTCTTATCATCTCTGTTAGTGATTGATCAACGAAATAATGTTCACAATGTTGATTTTGTGTGAAGGAGATTTATTAAGAACATTTCCTTATTTCTTCATCTGATTTATTTCTAATTCAGCTGATGTTGACTCCCGAGTACCTGGAGCTGAAGAAGTACGAGTCGGTCGCGGCGAACAGCAAGGTCTACTTTGGGAACAGCATCCCAAATATGTTCATGGAATTCTTTCCTCAGGGACAGCAACCGCCATCCGTCAAGGACTCGTCTGACGTCAGTTGCTTTCCTCCTCTTCATTCCGGTGTTTTTCTTGGGTCTAGGATATTTTCTCTGGACATTTTATCATCCCACGAAAACCATGACAATATTCCTGGACATTCCCTGACCTACCTTTTCCTCGTATGATAATTCCTCTTTACAGTTCTCTTAGAATGTGATCAATTGCCCAGCATAAATTTTGATGAGAAAGTTCGTTTTATTAGTTATCAAGTAGAGACACGTGTACAAACTATTTTTAAATTTTTGAGGTATTGAAGGTGGCCCAACATATAGACTCACAAAGGTACTTAGGGCATGACCCCTGGAGGCAAGATCAGGAGATGAGGAGTACTTTATAGGTACTTTGAAGTTTGACCACGTTATGCCGCTGTGATGTTCTACACTGGCTGCCTGATCCCTTTTGCATCGAATTATTTGTGGGGCGCGGGGGTGTAGTGGTGGCGTCGTTGCCTTGAAGCCGGAAGGTTCGAGGTTCGAATCCACCTCGCCGCGTAAGGACCTTGGGCAAGTCCTTCACTCACAATTGCTCAGCGCTTCGGCGTGAAACTCCGCTGCAGTGTCCGCTCTGCAGTCGGGAGCGCCTCTGAGTAGAAAGGGAGCTTGAAGGGGCGCTATAACAAGTGCACATACAAACAAACAAACAAACAAAAAAGAATTTAAGATCTGTTTGCTTGCTTGCAAGTCTGCATTGCATGATTACTGTATCTGGACAATTCCTACACTTCCAGGTTGCAACAGATTGAGCACTTGGAGAAGCAATCTCCGTGTGCGGCAAATGAGAAATGAGAACCCGCTTTGGTGACCGCGCTTCTCAGTGGCCGGCCTCAGATGCTTTAACAGTCTTCCTCCCACCCTGCGAGCGGCTGACTCAGTTGACTCCTTGAAATCAGGACTGAAGACTTGTTTATTTTGTAAGGCCTATCCTGTTGTTAGTTTTATGTGAGTCGCCTTTGTTACGACATATCTGTGTTACGGCGCTATATAAATTGTCATTATTATATTAAATTGTTTATAGGTCAATTGAGCCAATGTGCATAATACATTTTAACAAGTGTCTTGTAACTAATTGCAGGGCAAGAAGAACGCGTAGAGAGGGCGATGCAGTCGGACAATTCAGCCGGCACCTGTCGTCTTTCACGAAGAGTCTAATCTGTCACGTGTGAGTGCGACTGGCGGTGTTTTGCGAATGCTCAATTAGCTCCTCGACAACGACAGTGACAGCGATAGATGATTGATTGACTGGTGGTTGCGGTGTCATTGTCGTCTAAGCGAGCGATACTTGTGGAGAATGTTGTGATTTCTTTGTTCCGCTTATTTTAACACGAATGCATTTTGATTTCTCCGGTCGTTTCCAGGGCTCATGATTTTCAGATTTTGTGCCGGGGGTGGGGGGGTAGGACGGGGGAGGGGATCGTCCGTCTTTTGTTCTCTCTGCGTGCTGTCCGCTTCTGTATCCTACCTGAAAACTGGCTGCTGAAATTGCTTATTATTAATCGTCATTTGATAACCTGGCGTTTTAGTTTATCATTGTAATTTGTGTTGGTGTCATTTGCCTTCGTTTTTTCTTTTTTTTTATTATTATCTGCACATTTTCCACGTCTGTAGCACGTTTTGCGCGCTTTCTTTTTGTGCGGTCGCAAAGAAAGGACAGTTGAGAAGTTGTTACAGACTGGAAGCTTATTACGGCTTCACTGAGACTGTGACATTGTTTCCTCGTAGGTAAAGTAAGTTAATTAAGGGGTGTTTGTGAATCGACTGTTCATTTATGTAGTCGTTCCTAGAGGGTTAAGTTCAACTTCTGTTGATCAGTTTACTTGTGTTTCATCTGTTGTAAAAATAGATTTCCATTCTTTGTGGGCATTTTTTTTCCGTCTGGTTTAGAAATTCATTTAAAACTGCCTATATACAATTATTTGTATTAACTTTCCTTATTCCATATTATTTTGAGTAGAATATGGTAGGTAGGTACTGATGCGGCTGTTAGTTTCTATGACGAGTGTGGTCGATTTGCTTGCAAACTGGAACAGATTTGAGAAGTTCTAAGAAGACTGGTTATGATGTAGAACCATGGTAATCAATCCTTGATGCTTTGCATCTTGGGATATGCTGTCGTTTTTGTGATTCGTTTGACAGACCAGATGCGATCTGCCTAACAATTTTCGATGCACTTATTTTTATTTGTTGGTGTTGATGCCATGCCCTAGGCTTCAGATCCAAGTGTGTTGTATTTGACTGGACATTTGTCATTGTCAGCTTATGCACGGGGATTCCAGCATGTGCGTATTCCCATATGAGCCTACACGATGGTATTTTCAAATTTGTATTTATAGTCGTACTCGGCAGCCTTAACTCACTTTCATGTATTAGCTTGGTTAGAGCAAAGATTGCGAGTTCAAGCGTCATGCATACAACGGTAACAGTGCATGGACCTTGCGTGTAAACCCTTCATTGCTCTGCTTCATGCATTAACTTGATGCTTTGGTCGTTATTTAATGGCACTGAATATATGCATAAAGATAAGAAGATAGTATTGACTTTTGACTGCACTTCTGAAAATTATGAGATTCAACTCTGACTTGCATCTTGTTACATTACACTATTTTGTATCATAATTAATTGCTGTAGTCTACTCAGGCTTTTTACGGTGAACAAAAGTTGTGGGATCTAGGTTATTCAAAGGCACTCAGTCAGAACAAAGTCAATGGAATGTAAATTCATATGCAGTTAATAGTCTTAAAGATTAAAGGTTCAGACAGCTATGGTAGATGGTGTTCGGAATTGAAGAGGGCAAGGCTGGATCAAGAGGTGGAGGAAAACCGGGTAAGAATTTTGGCAGACGATTGTTTCGGTGTTTGAGTTAAGATCGATAGAGGTTCAGTTTTAAATTGATTTTGATGCACAGGTTAAACATGATTCTTTTGTGTTTTACTGTTTCCTGACTAGTGGCTGTGAATGAGTCGGCCATTCCTTGACTTGAATTATTTGAAGACAGGTATCTGATGTTTGTCATTACATTCTGTGGACATCGCAAGTCTAAATCACGTTATGTGTCGCTTTGAGAGTTTTCTGATGGCACTATGCAAATATCTAAATATCTTTAGCTACACATTTCGTCTGGGTAATATGAGTCTTGTTACATTAATACGTGCCACAAGTTCTTGTGGCCATCCATAAAGTATGTATGCATGGAGGGGAGGTTTGGGTTGACTCGTATGTACACATTTGTACAAGGGGTTGACAGAAAATGTTTGTATGCATAGGAAACGGGTGGGGTAAAACTTGGATAATAATTTGTCTATGGTTGACCTGTGTAACTCGTATGCCATTTGCCTCAGCAGTGAGTCAATATTATGGGGGTACGACGAGTGAAGCCAGAAAAGATTTTGGGTTTCCAATGGACAGAAAATACACTAGCTTTTTTTAAATTCGGAATTGACTTATATGGAGGCTTGAAACCGGAAAAAACTAAATTCGCCCATTTTATATATAGATTGGTTTATAAAAAGTACAATTTTCCTGATTTCTGCATGGATACTTAATGGATGGCCCCTTCTTGTGCTAGATTAATATGTGGCATGTTGGTTCGTTGACAGAGCTCATGTTGATGGTGGATATCCAACTGAGCAGATACACTCGTTGGCAGATGGATGTTTTGCAATTTCTGTTGTCACGGTTTCCGTTGCCATGGTTTCTATTGTCATGGTTTCAGTTGCCGTTGTTTCCGTTGTCGTGTTGCACAGCAGTGTTGTCATCGCTTGACGTTGGCACAGCGGCAGGCGACCGTCATCGGTTACCAGTTTATTATTATTATTCGAGCGTTATTTGTGTTGAGAAAGAAGAGTATTTTTCAATCCGCAAAGAGAAATCGATTAAAATGAGTAACTGGTCTGCTGCTCTGTTCGTTACATTTGTTGTATTTATTGGGGTAAGTGCATTGTCTTGGAGAGCATTGTTCATGGCCTGGATCCCAATAATTGTGGCATCCATAAGCGTTTGAGGACTCGGTTAACTTGGAATAATTGCTAACCTGTTGTGCTATTTAATGCTAACCTATGGCAGGTTAGTATCTTAATTAGGCCCATAATGTGCTCAATGGTTGATGGCTTAAGGCTGAATTTTGTAATGAAATTTCTGCTCAATTTGCCACCTCTCCCCCCCCCCATCGAGCCAACTCGGCTGCAATGAGTACTGACCATATGCTGTCGATGAGAAGATGGGATAGTGAGGAGAGGACTGGCTAATCGCCTTCAATTGTGGAGGCTTTGAGGAAGTAGCTAACACATTCTATCCGTGGCAGCCTCTCGTGGTGTTTAACCATAATTTACCGATCGAAGTTTAGTAAATGCCATGGGAAATCCTATACCCTTGGTCGGTAAAGGGAAGGCTATAGGCTTGTTTTCTGTGACATGCCTCTCTCTTAGAACTTTGGATGATCTCGCTTCAGATGTAGGGTCTTGCACCAATAGGCCCTATAGTGTAAGATCTCGTATTCTGTGGAATCTAAACGCTGCATCATCTCTTCAACTTTTTATCGTCATTTGTCACCATGAACTCCCGCATAAAGGGGCAAGAGAGGTACTTTCCCCTCTGGAGAGAGGCAACTAATTATTTTTAACAACTACTTTTTGGTTTTTAACAAATTTTTTATTTCGTTGCACTAATAATCTTATTGATACACAAAGTGAAACAAAGAAATTCACATTTAGAAACCCCTAAAAAATCATGTTCTTCGTTTATTCTGACGCACTTGCTATAACAATTTTAATGTGACCATTGTTTAGCACACTCTTGCAAAAATTTATGCGGGCTAATTCAACTTGACGGCAAAGATAATGAGGCTATTTGGCTCAATAAAAGAGAAAATATCTTGTTGGTTATAGTTGCTATGTAACAACAGTCACTACAAAGATCATTAGCGTCGCCCTCCTCCTTTTCCGTGCTTGGGACTGACACTACCACAAGTAGAGTAGAAGAAGATCTGCAAGATCTAAACATCACCCACCTTATTCGTCCGTCTACCTGACCCCGGATCTTGACCCTCTGCCTATCGATTTTCGCTTTTGTAGGCGCTGAAGAAATCTCACGATTACGAAATAGGGCGGTGTACGTAAAGCCTGATTTTGCGACATGATACATTTTTGTGTATTCTACAGAAACAAATCTGAAGTTATGACACTGTATATTGTCTTTAATTTTACAAAAATGCCAAAAACAATTCTTTAGTGGCCCATGCTTAATTATTCTGTTCTTGTCCATTGTTCTCGCAGTGCGTTTGCAGGCGGTTCAATAAAGAAAATACTTACTTACTCAATTACTTATAATAAATTGCCATTCGTCAGGTCAATGGTGTTCGGGAATGTCGTTGTGTTGTTTGACCTACTTATCGACGTCTTTATTGGATGTTAACTAGACTAGCGACGTTTCCACATATAGTATATTACTTAATATACTATATGTGCTTTCAGCTCTCTGAGCTCTAGCGACCAGGATACAAAGTCATGTTCTTCCTTAACTGTCCAACCTAAGATCGAATGGATATTTAATATTATCGATCTACGCAACTCAATTTAGTGCCAAAACTGAATCAGTTTAGGCTACCGCAATATGAATCTTTAGGCCTATTTGCCTTTCTGCTAAATCGAATTTACCACTGTTTCTGTACCCTGTAATTAGTGTAGGCCTAATTAGCCTATGTAGCCGAATATGATTACAATTGATTGATTGATTATTGAATGATTAAATTATTGATTGATTGGTTGGTTGATCGATCGATTGAAATTCCTTAGCGTAATACAAGATCCGCTGTTGTAGCCTATCATCCGCATGAAAGAGACGACGTTAGGCTATCGTCAGAGCTATAGGCCTATGCCTATCTAATCAAATTCCGTTGTAGTCTCCTTAGGGCCTAGCTATAGCCAATGTCATATAGGCCTAATCTGCTTTGTCTGTTCCGCCGGTGCCAAGTTAATTATCATCTTGGGAAGCTAAAATAGTGCATCGATAGAAAGTTGATGATGACAAAATGGTTGTCCTGCTGTGGCGCCAGAGTAGAATCAGGATTGGATATAAACAGTGCTATAGTGTAATAGGCCAATATCTATGGCTTGAAGGTCCAGTTTTCAGTAAGTCAAGTCGTGAATGGGAAGTAGCAGAGCTGCAGAGGAGAGCGCAAGCGGAAGAGAGGGGAAATTGAGACCAGGAGGGTGATTAACTGTAAATGTGCGCGTAGGGTAAAGAGCTATGCCTAGGCCTACTTCTTTGGCCACGGTATAATAGACTAGGCCTATACGGTGGTGGCCCTGCTCATTTCCCATTATTTAATATTGATCGTGTGAAATAATTCTCCACCGCTTTTACGCAAGATTCATCCACCACTGAGTGGAAAGATCTTGGCACTTGACCGTGTGAATGGATCTGATTCAATGGACGTCACGCAATTTAGGTCAACACTATACTCTGGCTCACCGGCTAGAATCTCGAATTGTAGCACAGGTCAGAGATCAAAACCTTGCGGACTTGATTCGATAGGTCTGCCCTAGGCCTAGGCCGCCTAGTTTATATATCGCCATCGAGGTCGGTCATTGCCTCAACGTCTATGTGCTGATACACATTTTGGAATTACACCGTAGTAGGCCTACGGTCTAATGATGTTCAATTGAATTAGCCCCGGACCGTTAGGACTTGACCTACTCGAAGATTTTCCTCCACACCCGCATTCCGAGGGACGGAGCGTGGCTTGCGTGACCTTTGACGTGCTACGAGGGGCGTGGTCTATTTTCGATCGCATCAGCAATGAATGCACACGTGGGCGTGGCCTGACTACGCCGTCTGGGCCAGCGGATGTGTGCCCGGAAAGGTCGGCGAGCGTGGGCGCAGCGCTGTGCAACGTGCAGAAGGCGGTGGATGTGGGCCTTGCGTCGGCGTCGACTGGACCGATCGATCCAGTCGCCACCGCTGCTGCTGCCTCCGCCGTCGTCGATCGAGGCAAGATCAACGGTTCCAAATATGTCTGCGACTGCGGCAGCTGGCGGTGGTGGTGGCGGCGACGCTGACGACGACGACGAAACGACGTCCATCCGCCATCAATTAAACGTTCGACGACGACGACGACGATGACGATTTACGATCCCACACATCCTTCCCATCCTCATCCTCCTCCGTCACACCCTCTCCTCCTCCTCATCCTCGTTGTCGTCAACCTCCTCGTCCTCACACTGGGAATCGCGTCAGCCGCCCGGGTCAATCGGACGTGCGGCCAGCTCCACGACGACGTCCCCTCGCGGACCGCCCTCGCCAGCGTCGTCTTCGAGGGCAGGGCCCAGCGCGCCGAGTCCCTGCCGTCGTGGGCCAAGCAGGTCGACCGTGAACACTTCAACGTCACGTTCAAACCGCGGAATCTCTACAAGGGCGACCTGCCCCGCAACCCCGAGGGTGGCTTCAGCGTCATCACCGTCGGCACGTTCGGGGTTGTGGAGGACCGGAACGCGTGCGTACCCTCCGTCCAGCTGCGGTCGAGGTACATTGTGTTTCTGAGGGGAGAGGGAACGCCCAGCGACTACAACAGGCAACAGTCTTTCTATGAGATCTTCAGCTTCCCTGAACCATTCTCGCCAGAGGGAGCCAGCCTGGCGGCGGAGTACGCATGCGCCAACTGCAGTAAGTTGTTGTAATTGTAACTGGAGAGTTGTACCTCGCCGCTCAAAAGGGCGGACAGAAAATTTAATCAGCGCTTGCTTCTAAATTTATGTTGCCATTGTAAATGTTATTAAGAACGAAAATAAACTGACCCACTGTCCAGTGTCACTCATCGTTCTGGCCTTGGGTCACTCCCAAAGACCTACATTGTGTACGTACGTGGCTTAGGCCTATATGCATATTGTATAGACAGTGCACAGTTGATCAGTCATATCACGACTTCTATCCCGCGTCCAATAATGGCAATCAAGTTCTGTATACTATAGACTGTATAGGCCTTTTATACTCTAACTATAGACTTTCTGATTTGCTCGCCTGCCTTGGGTCAGTGATTGATCCCGTGACGGAGGTTATTAAAGGCATACCAAGCAAGGTCGTAGAATGTGTTTTTGATGTTTCACCCCCCTCCAATTGCATAATGTATAAATTAAATGATGCTTTTACCACATTCATGGCATATGATGTAAGAACCAAAGGATAGGTTGCTTGTTGCAACATAAAAACTGTTGCCACAGTTGCTTTGGGCTTAACACAGTGCTTCAACACCACTACACCCCCCCCCCAATAAAATCCTGGATACTGCGTTGCCTTCAAGGGTGGATATCATGAAATCAGCTGCGAATCATGCAGCACATACAAAATGCATGTGTCTGTGAATCAGAAGTTGGAGCATGACAATATTTAGTATGTGGTCTGAACTGGATGAAGGTGAACCTCTCTCGTCATTAATTTCTTTTTCTTTATCCTTATTTTATATCCTATTATATAATTATATATATACAATGTATATATATATATTCGTTTATGAAAGACTTGAGTGACAGACCGCAATCATTCATTCACTCATTACATGTCAGCAGTATACACTTAAAGTGTGGAAAAATAAGTGCACGCCTGGACGCCCCGTACCTTTCCAGGCTGTTCTAGCCAATAAGTGGCAGGACGACGTTCAGATTTTAAAATAAGTGCATGGACGCCGTCCATGACCGTCCAGCCACACTTTAAGCCCTGCATGTCAGTGACAGCAGAAGAATAATAAACACAAAAATTAGAGTTAGCCAGAAGTTATAACCGTCAACGGGCTACAGTAATCTAGGAATAAAATTAGTTATACTATATAGTGTCATCTGTATCAGGGAATTTAAAATAGTGTGGTCTGGGGACTGGGGCGCAACTAAATCATAAGGACAGTACTTCGGGCACTGAACAATACAAGTGAAGGAGCAAAATTACAAGTCATTTTTAACGTGCAGTTCTACATAAAATGTGCAGTTGTAAAATTCCTTTAGAAGCCGTGGTTTCGCAGTACCGCTCTATTCCGCTATTCGTGACCTGAGAGTGCTTATAATTTTATTGACAGATTTTTAAATCAATGCGACATAATCATTCGCTTAAACGATGCATAAACCTCCTTGCCCAATGCCCATGCACGAGCTTCTCATGCGAAATTTTGAATTCGCCTTTGAAAGTGTTCCGATACATATAGCCTATATAGGCTAATGATTAATCTATAATTCAGACAACATAATCACGTCAACCCATGCATCAGTCCCTCAAAAACTACGTCGTTCAGCTTTAGTGGTCAAAATTATTTCGTGACGACAGTATATATATATATATATATATATATATATATATATATATATATGCCCTATTATATATAGAATTGACATTGGGTCGGGAACGCCTATATATGAACGCTGAACGGCGCTATATAAATGTTTATCTATAAATACAATTATAATTATATAGCCTACAGATATTGCTATTATATGCATCCAGCGCACATGACGCAGATCAGTCGAGTCGAGGTTTTCATGAAATTATAAAGGGCTTCCCATGGCATAGGGCCATAGGCTATAGCGTGGTTTTGCTTCTGCTCTACAGGGTGGGCCAAAAAAGACCCCCTACGTTTTTTGCCCATATCTTGATCAAAAGTAAGAATTTCGAAATGAAATTTTACAGGCTTATAGACAATTCATATTTACACATCATAGCCATGTTTCATCAAAATATTTTAAACATAACAACAGTTTTATCACTTTTAGTAAGGGCACCCACCGTTTTTTCACGATTCAAAAACGCGACGCAGCAAAAAGTAACATAAAACCGATCCAATTATTCTGGCCAATATCTTGGCCAGAAGTAAGAATATCGAAATGAAATTTTAGGGGCTTAAGGACAATTCATATCTGCATATGATGACCAGATTTCATCAAAATATTTCAAACCGAACAAAAGTTATGCCACTTTTAATGAGGCCACCCACCATTTTTTGACGATTCAAAGGCGTAACGCAGCAAAATGTAGCAAAAACACGTTTTTATTACGACTCATCTTAAATAATTGGTATCAAATGGCCCTCGTATAGCCAGATGATCATTATTATTACTATTTAAAAAAAGAAACAGGGTACCAGCGTAGCTGCGCGTCACTGAAGAGTCACTTAGCAAGATGACAATCAAATTGGTAAATAAGGAATCTATCAGATTAGTCAACAGGTCCATCAAGAACTTTGCAGAGACTCAAAAGAAGTTTTGACACTGGTGGTGGGCACATTCAACACAAGTTGTGAAGCACTACCAAGTTCATTTGACAACAGTTATTTGAGATGAGACTTAATGAAATCATGTTTTTGTTACTTTTGTTGCATTTCGTTTTTGAATCGTCAAAAAATGGTGGGTGGCCTCACTAAAAGTGGCATAACTTTTTTTCTGTTTGAGATATTTTGATGAAATCTGACCATCTTGCGTAAATATGAATTGTCTTTGAGCCTGCAAAATTTCATTTCGAAATTCGTACTTCTGGCCATGATATTGGCAAAAAACCTAATTTTTGTTGCGTTTCGTTTTTGAATGTCAAAAACGGGGGGGGGTGGCCTCACTAAAAGTGGTGTAACTTTTGTTGTGTTTGAAATATTGTTATGAAATCTGGCCATCATGTGTAAATATGAATTGCCTATACGCCTGCAAAATTTCATCTCGAAATTCTTAGTTTTGGCCAAGATATTGGCAAAAAACCTAGGGTGGTCTTTTTTTGCCCCCTGTATATACGTATGCCCTATGCTCTGCATGTTACTCTGCCTACCAACAGGTCCTGCTCTGTCCTTCCTTAATTATCCGTCCATATAATATAGGTCTTCCATCACCGATGCCAACCACTAATCTGCACCCAGCACCCGTTTTGTGTATACACTATTTCGTTCATTTAATGTAAATGTAGGCTATACGTGGGTTTATGGCGACCATAATTATATTATAAGACCCGACCCTGTTCATTTTCAATGATCGTATACAAAACTATACATGTACATTTGGTCCCTCATCATGGCCGCTGCAGCCGCCCGTTGGAATGGCTGTATTAACTCAGCCGCTCCGTGTATTCTGGTAATGCCAGTCCAAAGCTTGGATTAGGAGGAGGGTGACGCTGATCATCTTTTTATGGCTTAGCGTCATTAACCAGCAAATTGGTCCATTTAAATTCCCAGTGTATGTACCGTGCTATCTAGAGATTTAAGGATGATGTAGGTTTAAGCACAAATGCAAATTCACACACCTAAATTTGGTAGAATATACAGCTGTTTCAATGGATTCACATGTGCTTGAAACATCAACTTCAGTTACTGACGGTATAAACCGTTTAATAGTATGGAGGCTAAGCCGAACTTTGTTACGGGCGCTCCAGTTGTATACTGTAGGCCTACACCATGCTTCATGCATAGCCTATAATGGTATAGGCCTATAGTATAGTACTGACATGGAGCGTTAGGCCTAACAGCTGTTTGCATGCAAATGCGCATGAGCGGCAGTTTGAGGTACTCGAGTATCGTACTGGACCGTTTAGTTTCAAGAACTGTAGCATAGCCATTTATCTAAGTTATCACCAGACGTAGGCCTATATATATTTTCTTTTCCGAGCTGTGCACATGCGTTAAAACCAGCCACGTGATTCGCTCACATGTGCAGCTAAGATTTGTTGCATTATTCCCGACAATTGCTGTCTTACAAAACTCACCGACATCGTTCCTGGAAAGTCAACAACTTATGTTTCGAACCGCATCGCTATCTCGCCGCCGGCCATGCACAACCGATCTTGACGATTGACTGCATTTCGCAGTATAGACTGCATGTCTACTAAAAAGAAAGCTGATATATAGGGAAAGAAGTAGACCGGTCTGACCGGATGTTTGCTTGACCTATATTGCTTGCAGACATGTGATGCTGTTGATCACTGCGTATGCCACTATAGGTAATTACAGACATTTCCGCCGCACGGTTTGTACCACGCACAGAAAAATTATTCAGTCTCAACTTTCAAGTTTACTTTCAGTTTAAATTAGTTAGTTCTGTTCAGCAAGTGAACTAAGTTCAGTTTAGTTTACGCTTTCAGAACTTTTCACTTTCAGTTTTAGTTTCAGTTAACCGAAATATAACTTTTCAGTTAACTTAAATTCAGTTTCAGTTAGCTTAAATGACACTGCATGGTACTTCATCTACCTACAGGGTTAAATGAGCTCTTCTTTATAATTATATAACCCTGATACGAATGCCAAATTTGTTTGCTATAATGTTTTGCCATTCCTCGGACTATACCCCGCAGTCGATCGAGTCGTGGGCTACGATCGACTTGGCTCGTGCGACGATCGACTCGATCGACTTCGTCGACTCGCCGACCTTTCTACGACTCGATCGACTTGGCTCGGCCGACGATCGACTCGATCGACTTCGTCGACTCGCCGACCTTTCTACGACTCGATCGACTTGGCTCGGCCGACGATCGACTCGATCGACTTCGCGTCGACTTGACCTAGTTTTGTCTCTTGCTCACCATCTGCAGTTACATGATCTTAAAATGAAATTAAACGATAGTAGATCTGTGTCATAAATCTGTGTGACGTAACAATATGCCTAATTTCGTATTCTCAGTGAATTTTTAGATTTGCACTGTGATCGTAGTGACGTCACAATAGGCCTCGTTTTAGATTATGTAAATGAAACTCAATAATTATCACGGTTGATCTGTGCAATAATTGAAGTTATTCACAATAGGCCTAGTTTATACTCTCAAAATGTACTTATATAATAACAGATCATTATCCTAATCGAGGTTAGCCACAATAGGACTATTTCATTCTCAAAATGAACTTCTTTAATAGTAGGTCTGTATCATGATCTAGGTGACGTCACAATAGGCCTAGTTTTATATTCTAATACTGAACGTATAGTAGTAGATTTGTATAATAATCAGAGCGATGTTGCATTTAAACAGCCCCAGTTTTGTATTATGAAAATGAAATAAAATGACAGCAGATCTGTAGGCCTATCATAATCGAAATGACACCACAATAGACCTAATTTCGTTTTTCTCAGTGAACTTATTTAATAGTAGATTTGTATTATAATAGAAGTGAGTCATAAAAGGCCCCGTGTTATATTAGCAAAACGAACATAATATACTGGTAGATCTGTATAGTAATTGAAGTGACGTCATAATAAACCTTGTTTATATGCTCAATATGCACTGCTATAACAGTACATTTGTCTCATAATCGACGTGACGTCACACTAGACGTTGTTTATATTCTCAAAATGCACTTCCATAATTGGTCTGGTACAGTTGTATCATAATCAATGTGACGTCACAATTGGCGCTGTTTTTTTAATTCTTGATGTGAACTTAATTATAATATAATAGCAAAATTGCATCATAATCAGAGTGACGTTACAATAGGCATAGGCATAGTTCTGTATTCTCAACATTAATGAAATAATATGACGGCAGATCTGTGTCCTGATCGAAGTGACGTCACAATAGGCCTAATTTCGTTTTCTCAGTGAACTTATTTAATTGTAGAATTGTATCATAATCGAAGTGACGTCATAAAAGGTCTCCTTTTATATTCTCAAAATTGACATCTACATGACTTGCATATACAGGCATATAATAGTAGATCTGTATCATGCTCATTCAGGAGCGGATCCAAGGAAGGGGCCATACCGACCATGCCCCACCCCATTCAGAGATTCGCATATGACGTGGTTTCCATCAGGTTTAAAAAAATAAGTTGTAAATCAACGCAACGGGAACAGGAAGGTGAGAGAGAAAGTAGGCCTAGCACATGACTAAAAAAGTCATCAGATTTTAAAAAAACAAAGTCGCCACGGGTTTTTATAAGTTTTTTGGCGATAGACTAAAAAAAGAATATTTCGGCGGAAGACCAAGGAAAATTTCTGTCGGTTCAAGACCACAAATTTTGTCCACCCTTCCAAAAAAATTTTATTCGCTCCTGTTACACTGTATTCGTTCAACTCAAATCGAAAACGCACGTCTATTAGGCTATAATAGTCAACTTTCACAGTTCCACTAACACGAAATCGACAGCTGCTGCCAAAAGGTTCGTTAGCTGAACTTGTGTGCAAAAACTGTAAAGGTCACTTTGAGACTTCAAGAAATAGTAGGCTAAGTAAAATATTTATAAGTCGGGTCGAGTAGATGAAACAACGATCGACTCGACTTAGCAAGACTCACGATCGACTCGACTTGCAAGTCGACGATTTTTCGATCGACTCGACTTGGCAAGACTCACGATCGACTCGACTTGCAAGTCGATCGAGTCGACGATTTTTCGATCGACTCGACTTGGCCGAGTTATGATCGACTCGATCGATCAACTCGATCGACTGCGGGGTATACCTCGGACTAGCCTATAGTATACAGATCTGTACTCTGTACTGTAGAGCAGAGTAGGGGTCACAATACGAACCTTCGACATTGAAGAGAGACAGCGTCTTAACCAACGGATTGAATCGACTATAATAATATAGTCTACAGACATGCATTGTGTACAACGGGAAGTGAGGAAGAAAGACAGTAAGGGGTAAAGATAGAGTGGACGAAGGATATAAGGAGGACAAAAGAGAAAGAATTAAGAAAGTGATGAAGTAGAAAAAGAAAAGAAAAACAACTAGGCCTAGCAATTAGCAAAGGAGATTGAGATGATAGAGGTGGGCTAGCAGTGGTAGGAGGAGAAAGAATGATAGGCCATATTGAGAGACAGAGACAGAGGCAAAGACAGACAAAGAAAGAGAGAGCGAGGGAGAAAGAGAGAGAGAGGCAGGAGAAGGAGGACAAAATACCAAACGAGGAGGAAGAGGAAGTGGAGAAAGAAAAGTGGCAGAAAAAGGAGCAGTTTAAACAGACAGACCAGACGGTAAGAGATAGGGTATACGTGGGCAATTGGGAAAGTAAGAATATAGAAGTATAGTAGGCTATTATATAATATAGCAAGAGGAGGAAGGAGCAGAACAAACAAACAGACAGCCAGACAGAGGTTAAAAAAAATAGAGTGGGCGACGGAAGAAAGAAGAGATGGAAGAACAGGAAGAACATTCTAGCAGGGAGTTGAACAAGAGCATTGATTTTTACGGGCAAGTGGAGATCGAGCGTGTAACAAATTGCATATGGCGGCCTCAGTGACATACGACCGCAACAATATCGAAGCTGATCGAATCAACTGAAGGCACTCAGAGCTACAGCGTGTAGAACACCAGCGAGAGCAGACTTCCATATCCATCCGCGAAATAGTCCGTGTGGAAGCGGCGCGGCGGTGGTGGTTTGAAGCATCCCATTTATCAAGCAGCAATATATTCCTTCTCTCTGTGGAGAAACGGAGTGGGGGTTCGATAAGTGGAAATTCCATCCAGCGAGACCAATAGTTATCGTCCTCATGATAAGAAATGCTATATAGGAAAATGAGCTAGATAAATGCGATTTTGAGGGTCGGGGTAGACAATTGGGAACGCGTAATTTAGGGGCACAGCTGGTACTTATTTATGGCCCCCAATTAGGCCATCGTGCGGCATTTTCCCAAAGCCGTGAGGAATTTCTTGCGCTTTTAGCAGCATGTGTATAGAACTATAGACAGACAGACAGACAGACAGACAGACAGACAGACAGACAGACAGACAGACAGACAGACAGACAGACAGACAGACAGACAGACAGACAAGCGCGCAGACGGCCAGACGCACAGACAGACGCACAAACAGTCATTCCTTCTAGCCAGAGAAGAAGCACTGAGAATGCATGGATATATATCACGCATGAAGTGTTAATGACTTCATTCTTTCCACGTGGCAGTCCTCTACCTCATCGTCTCAGCTTCCCTGCGACAATGCATGGCCAGTGTTCGCATTTGTTTACTATCCGAGATGGCTATAGCCTATAGGGGCTCAGATGGATAAAAAAGATTGGAATCAATTAACATTCTGCCGTGCAGGCTGCTTGCAGGCGAATATTTTACCCTTTTAACCTAATGTCTAAAAACGCCAATGTGACAACCCCGGCCGGTATACGACCTGAAATATTCCTGGCAAATGCTATATAGGCCTAAAAACCCTAAATACTGCCATCTTCTCAGAGAATGTTCAAAACAATTCGGAAACCTCTCTGATATGACGCAGCGCTCACGAATAACTTATAAATTTATAATGTCCTGCTTTAAACTTTAAGTAGGCCCTGGTGGGGCTATGCCATCATCATATGCGTACGGGACATTTGGGCAGTGGGGGGCAAAAAAAATTTTGCCCGAAAAATCTGCCGATCTTTTTTTTTTCTTTTTTAGTCATCCGCCCAAAATTTTTCCGTCCGAAAAATCTGACGACTTTTTTACCCCTGCGTGCCCGAAAAAATCCTCCCGTACCTGTTTTGCCCGAACAAAAATTCCGAATTTTTTTGGCCCCACCATATGCCTCTTTTGCCCGAAAAACACATTGGGGGGCATTTGGCCCCTCTGGACCCCCGCCTCGTACGCCTATGGCCATCAGTGGTGAAACCTCGGTCGAAGACCTTGGTTGAAGAACCACCTAGGGCATCTCGCGAGGTGGAAGGGCCCACCAGGAACCCCGAAACAGCTGGCCAACGCAGGAGGCAGATGTTGGAAGGACACCTCAGACGGGAAGAGGCCAAAATGGCCCAACGATCTCCTTACCCTACCATGCAGGAGAGGACTGGTCACTGCCTGGCAAGAGACCAAGAAACTCTAACAAAATGAGCACAAACTCGCAAGAGACCGGCCGAAATGGAAAAGTTTTTGTTAGAGCCTCATCGTCGGTGAATATACTTGACGGAGGAGAAAGAAAGAATAGTGTTTAATAAAGTTCAGAAATTCCAAGATCTCGATGAGGCCTACCATTCAATTTGAATTCCTTTTGCACTCGATTGTAGGCTACGTGTGAAATCTTTTGTTTCTAAATTTTCGATACCATTTCCATTTCATTTGCCATCACTCTGTCTATTTATATACTCCCGCTTCCCTCCCTCCCAACATTCTTTATCGCTCTTTCTATATCTGTCTGTCTGTCTGTCTGTCTGTCTGTCTGTCTGTCCCTATCTCTCTCTCTCTCTCTCTCTCTCTCTCTCTCTCTCTCTCTCTCTCTCTCTCTCTCTCTCTCTCTCTCTCTCTCTCTGTCTCTCTGTCTCTCTCTCTCTCTCTGTTTTGCTTTCCTCCCGCTACTCTCTCTCCTGTCTTTACATGTCACTGCCTCAGTCTGCCTGTTTGTCTCCCTAACTCCCTTCCTTCCTGTCTACTTGTCTTCCTGTCTCTCTCTGCCACTGCCTTCATGCCTGTCTGTCTCTCCAGCCGCTCTCTCCTACATCTCCCCCAGTCACTTCCCACCTCTTCTCTCTCATGTCCCTCGACTGCAGCCCATCCATGCCTGTAATACATTGCATCTCTGTACGTCTCTCCCCTCTCTCCCAGTTCCTCCCTTCCAGATATTTTCCAGACTCCCAACGCAGACGAGGGTCATTCCGTATTGATTGTAGGCACCACATCAGTCGTCTAAATTCTCCAGGGGAAGGGGCGCCGCTCGATCTGCCTCCTCGCTCTGTCTGTCCCTCCGTCCGTCCGTCCCTCCGACAGTCACGATTGCTGACTGTGTCGCTTTTTCGAATCGATGGTTTTCCGGCCGATTTCGTCGGCTATCTTCCGCGTCGTTTGAAACGCTGGTCGTCTGCTTATCGGTCGATCGATCGCATCGCATAATTCCGACCAGAATGAGACGAAATTAACGGGAAACGACGTTTTGTTTCTAAAAGATCTGCACATTTCTCGACAGCTGGCGCCACGCATCCCGGAACGATGCTGTTTGGTTGCGGGTCTGTATACGCTATTGATGTTCCGTAATTCGTGTTGCAGGAGAGCGTCATTTAATGCATGATTGAATGTATAGAACGCCAAATGATTGCTATAGAGGCCTAGGCTGCAGCTGATATCGTATCTTTACGATATTATTATTATTATCTTTATTGCTGAAACCTGTGGTCATATGACTTGTGTTTGTCAAGACCTTGTCAGCTGAACCAAGGGCGGATACAGGGATTTTCGAAGGGGGGGCCAAAATTTTTGGTCTTGTGAGACAGGAGAAAAATTTCTTAGTCATCGACCAAATTTTCCGGAAAAAATACCATTTCATCCGCCAAAAAAACTGATGACTTTTTTTTTTTAGTCAACGACCAATTTTTGGGAAACATCCGCCGCTGAATCGACGGGGGGGGGCCAAGTCCCGTGCGATTTTGTAATAGGGGGCCTGATGTCCTTTTTTCTCTCCCACTACATTTATTTAATGGCTTGTTGAAACCAAATGGGGGGGGGCCACGTCCCATGCAATTTTTAAATGGGGGCCATTGCCGGATTGGCCCCCCCTGGATCCGCCCCTGAGCTGAACCATTAACAATAAAAGCAATTTCACTCACTATTATATAGCAAATGAGTTTTCTATGAACTGAACATTTGCTGTGCACCCCTTAAAGGTTTGATCTATCATTGACCCTTTGTCTGAAAATCTGGCGCCGCCATACCTGCAGAGAAGCTAAATGAGTAAGTAAGTATGCAAAAAGATAAATAGATACATTTTGGTGTCCATGGACATCCGCTCATGGAGGCAAATCTTTAAGGCGTTTAAACCCCTCCTCAAATTCACAGAAGAGATGAGTGGTCTTATACTGCACCAAAATATTATGAATGAAGTGCTAATTAAGTTGTCTGGCAGGTTTATTGTTCAAACCTATAGCGTTTCCTCTTACCTTCTCAGCTATATGGAATAAAATTCCGATTCACATTCGTAAGGCTAACTTAACTCACTTTAAACACCTGTTACGTGTGTATACATTATGTAATGTTTTCTGTTAATAGCATGAGGGGTTACCCATGCTAATGCTGATTTATTTGATTGTTTGATTGCTTTTGCTTTTATTTTGTTCCTTCTCTGAACTTTTCATGTAGTGTTTATTACATTAGTTTTTTTATAATAATTATTTTTTTCTTTCCCTAGTTAAGTAATATCTCTGCATTCAAATACTCCCTTCAGCTTTCACTTTCTCACTTCACTTTGTTAATTAGGCCCCTGCTTAGCGGGACTTGTCCCTTTTGGTGTGCCTATTTGCTCCCTCACTCTTATAATACCTATTCACTTTGAGTATTTTCTTATTGTGAATTATATCTATACTTTGTTAAACATACATGTACAATTGTTGGGATCAATAAAACTATGTCTATGTCTAATCTGCTGAAAAATATTGGGTTCATGAAATTAAATGTTTCATGAGTCGTAAGTTTGTTTGTGTGTAGCAGCGTGAGATGTTGACCTGTGATCATGTACAATTTGGGAATCTGTCAACTCTGTAGCTCCTTTTAAAATAGCAAAGACACTACTGCAATGCTCCTATATCCATGCTCCCTTCCTGTGCACATTTGGTTCAACGTCCACACAGACCAATACGACAGAAATTTTGATTTTCAGCTTCTTGCTGGAATCGTCTTAATATTTTCGTGACAGAGATTATGAATTTTACTCCCACGGGGCATTGCAGGCGGCTGAATAAAGTATATACATACTGACTTACTTACTTAAAATGCTATATAAACGCACAAGGACTCATAATCCTTCTGGTCGACTTTTCCCCGTGACCGAAATTATCCCGACTTCCCCTTCTGCAGGGCTTAAAGTGTGCCTGGACGGTCATGGACGGCGTCCATGCACTTATTTTAAAATCTGAACTCCGTCCTGCCACTTATTGGCCAGCACTGACTGGAAAAGTAAGGGGCGTCCAGGCACTTCTTTTGGAAAGGTAAGGGGCGTCCAGGCACTTATTTTTCCACACTTTTAGCACTGCCCTTCTGACAAATTCAGCCATAAAGGCAGGGGCTTCTATCCCTATACATGGCGGGCGCAGCTTGCGCCCAGTGAAAAATAGGAGGGGAATCAGAAGACAGCCAAAATTCACGTCGGTTGGGGGGGGAAGGTCGGACATGGAGGGCAGCGTTCAATCTAGGCATCACTAAAGGAAGATAGTAAAGGAAGATCCCCAGAAAATACTTCCCCTCCATATAAATTTGGACAAAATGGTAGGCCTAATAGTTTTTAGCAAAACGTATACACTTTGAGTTTTTAGCTAGGCTACTATTTGCATTTTTGAATTACATGAACTGCTATAACAGCTATAATATACTATAAAAAATTCCTATTACATGATTATAATAATATAATTATGTTTTTACTATTTTACTAAATAATACAATCATATTATAATTGAAAAAATGATGTTAATACAAATACTATTTTGCACAACTAAATGGTTTCTCTCCAATGCTATCTTTCAAATTTCAGACAGTCAAATTTGGTCCTTGAACACTTAGTAAAGCAACATCATTATTACGTGGGCTTACAATGCAGGACCTACATTGTATTTCATTGTATTGCATTGTGCTCTAAAAATGTATGTAACACCTCTCGAGTGCACACTGATCAGAGGCGCAAAACATATGGCTGCCCAATTTTGGCAGCAATTCCTCCACAGAAACAGTAGAGTAATTTTGCTAAGAGGACAGCTCAAAATGCTGAAATTGCAATGAGGAAATCGCAAAAATTTCTTATGGGGAGGGGCACATTCCCTCCCCATACCAGGTCCTTTCTCGACGCTACACATGCTTCGGCAATCGTCTGCTGGATGCACGTTTGCCCTCTCCAAACAAACATTCATTCCCACAATAGAGGAGGGCATGCGCTAGATCACATTATATTGCATACATAGAGGAAGGCCGGTTCAGAAAAGGGGGGGAAGAAAATGGATTGCGCCCGGTTGCTTAGGGGGGATAGAATTAAACCCCTGCATAAAGGCTAAATACTAAATGGTTATAATGACAATTGTTATGTAATTACATCTGCCGCGTTTCGTAAATAAACGAATAGACCCTACATACACACACATTATAAGCCTACATTTGATTTTGTTTTTATTGTGATAGCCAGCCTTCCGACGGCGACCCTTGTCCCAAATGAAGTCGAAGTGAGAGTGAGACAGAAACTTCCGCTGCGTTGCGTTGTAACCGGAAAACCGTCCCCGATCGTCACGTGGTTTAAAGATGGCCGCGAGCTGACGCCTGCAAAACGCTTTCGGCTGCGGAGAACGAAGTAGGTCCTACTAATTCTCGTCAGTTTTAATTGGCAACCATCCTTTACCTAAGTTACTGCAATTATTGTGAATGAATAATTTATTATCGTGACCCGTGGATTCAGCATTAGACCTAAGCCTGTTTGTGGATTTCGCAAGCGGTGGGCATGGAGCAGTGGGCACATTGAGCACAAACTGCTGGTCGTACCTGGGACTTATAATAAGCTATCGAAAAGAAATTGGCCCGTTTTACTAAGTTCTAAATAATTTGCATTGCTGTATTTGTGCATTGTGACTTAATTAGAGTATACTAGAACATCTTATATCTTTTGCGGACTAGAATGAGTCTGCAGGAAACGGCGTCAGTCAGCAATAGACCTATAGATTGTTTATAATTTTATAAAAGAAGATGATTAAATTTATTGATGGCATTGCCCCAAATTTAATCCCTTTATAATATATTATAATGACAATAAAAACAATTTCGGTTGGACAAAGAAGATAGGAAAGAATTAGGCCTAATTTAAAGGATTACTGACCTAAGGTGACCATAGAACTGAGGTTTTATCGGCTGTATAATAGGCAGCCATATAATTGTAACGCCCGCCCCTATCGGCCTCCCCGGAGTCGCCACTTCCGGATCTTCGCTCGATATGGCCGCGTGCTGCTGTGGACGAGCTCTAGAGATAGAGGGAGGACAGGATGAGGTGACTTCCGGGTTCGAATCCCAACGATGAAAAGGCGGCCAGTTATTTCGACTGCCGGACTCCCTATATGAAATTGGCGGCCTACTAGCCAATCTATCACTTCTTCGCAATATACCAGGGTATGCGAAATCTTTGGGCCTAGCACCCAAAGTTTCTTCCAGGCCGATGGTCGAGTGGTATGGCGCGTCCGCAGTGGTAATAGCGGTGAGGTAACCAGGGTTCAAATCCACAGCAGGCTTGGGTACCGGCGATGCCTCTAGCCTTTCCAATCGTGATACAACTTCCGTCAGCGCTTCTCTGACATTATCTCTTACCGCCGAGATCTCTTCTCTTACATTTAATTGCACTGAGGAAATAGCATCGCTAACATTTGATTGCACTGAGGAAATAGCATCGCTAACATTAAACTCCACCGTGGCAATCGCCTCTTGCGTGTCTCTGGCATTGGACTGAATGGCCTCGTGAGTAGACCTAGCATTAGTCTGAATGGCTTCATGAGTAGACCTAGCATTAGTTTGAATGGCCTCGAGCAATATCTCCATAGAAGAAGGGGGCCTAGAAGGCTGAGCAGGAGTGACTGGCCTAGACTCCTCCATAGCGCTATAGAAATGACTTCTATCGTTATAGCTCACAATCAATATCGCTAGCAATGAACGAAGTAGTTATTCTTATTAACAAATCAAGTATTCAATCCACATCCGTCACATTCAAAGCCATCAATGATCAAAGTCAGAAGTTTAATTAATATTTCTTATTATTCCCAATCAATTGAATCTTCAATTGACATCAATTATGTTCAAAGCAATCAAACATAAAAGTCAGTAAGTTCAATTATCAGTTCCTATCCTTTGTAAAGACATTCAATGAAAATCAAATGCAACAATTCAATGCAAACACCTATCAACCGGAGTATGCCTAAATTAAATCCCGATTGACTCTCAAGTCCCACAGCCAATTTCAGTTCAGCCCAAAATGTCTTAATAACCGATCGTATTAATTCCCCAATAAAGCGTACCTTATGTCCGAAGACAAGGGACAAAGCCGATCGTGTGCGAAGAACAGCGACGAAGACGATATCCAAGAGATGCGACGACACACACAGAAAGGCGTCGAGTTTGAAACGCCCGAAAAGATCAGCTAAATCCGATGCTGATTTCTCGCAATGAACAACAATTTCGGCTATTTATCCAAGCCGTTTGAGAAAGACGCCCTTAGGCAACCATACGAACAACCGCTTCGCAACACAATTTCGAAGAACGAGAGCAGAGCGCTGACGATTCGAAGCCCACGATAAATCACTCCGTGTGACAGGGCGAAGAGAGGCCTTGAATTAGTAATCCAGGAATATATCCGAAGCGAGAGCGAAGACAAAACTTGCAGCGACGCTGATGTATTTCTCGCAACAAACAAACTCTTTTATTTAATCGACTCCATGTCGAGAGAGAATGAATCGCCGACAGAATCCGTGTATGCGCAACTAGTGCAAGCAGGCGCTTATCCTGGCCATGCTTCACCAACTTGATCGAGCCTAAAACTACCAACCGCCGCAATACATCCGACCGCCCTGAGATCCTGTGCGCAACTGAGCCTCTCAGCGTCGCGCTGCTCTTTTATAACTGCCTGACAAGGAGAGCGTCCCCCTTTCTGCGCATGACCAGCAAGCGAGCCGCGCGCGCAAACCCAGCAGCAACGCAGCTGTTTCAAGGCGGCAAGAATCAGCTGCCACGTGCGTCCTCTCCTGTATATCTCCGCGTCTGTCTGTAGCTCACTGTCTTTCTCCTTCAATCTCTCCTTCTGAAAAGCGCCATCTGCCGCTGATCACGTAGGCATCAAATGCACCAGTTCAACCTTGAGAAAACACACGTACACAGACCCACACGCCGACGGTGTTTCCTTCTCAATCCGTGTCCCTGCCTGTGCTTGTCTGGCTGGCTGTATTCCTCGCTCACTCTGATCATCAGACCACCTCAGAGAGCGTGCGAAAGTTTAATTACCCTCATCGACTGCAAGCGGCACGGCCTTTGAAGACAGCGACCGACGATCGCTGAGAGCGTGTGAACATATACCAATTAATGGAACAGCAACGACTGCTGCCTACGTCAGCGGTCGCTGTGACCCGTGTCAAGCGCAAATCAACATTAAAATATAGGTCACACAAGGCAGCTCAAAAATACAGAAATAAAACAAATATATCAGATCCCTGAAACCCCATAATCGATCAAAAATTAAATAAAATAATATTAGCGACCCGTAGCGTAGTTATACGTCGCTACACTATTCTCGGCCCTCCCTGATTTCAGGATCCTTTTAATTGGAAAAATGGATCCTGAAATGTTAGTAAGGCCATACTCCAATTTTTACATCAATGATTCAAATGCAAGAATTAAAAATATATGCAACGAACAGTCCTCAACGTAAGCATCAGAAAGTTCACATTTTAGCGTTAAATGTCAGTTCCAGCGAAAGAAACATTTATTATTATTATAATTATATAGCTCCATCGCTAATAGTTCAGTAAAGCTCAAAAGCAATTCTATATATAGGTCTCCTTGAGTTTAGTTAAGCACAAAGTCCTCCACGGCAAGCATCGACTTAAGAACCCACGGGACAGCCACAAAAACCACTAGACCTTCGTTACCTTTACAACAGGTCATCTGATTAATAGGCCACCCATGGCCTTTACTATCGAGACTTCTTTAGGCATTTCACTGTAGGCAAACGTCTACATTTAAAGACTCATCTAAGCAGTTAAACCTAAGTCTCTAATCCCATTAACAACGGTGCTATCATAGCAAATTACCTGAGACTACACACACAGCTTAAGTCTCCAAAGGCCAATGCTCATTATAATTTTCCGTAGGCTCCCCATCAAAGCCTACCGTAGGAGACCAAGCCTAACTTCAGCTTAATAAGCCGCTCCCTTCCCAACATCTTTCAGTAGGCCTACCTAATTATTAAAAAATGCAACCGATTATGCACAGAATTAAAATAGGCCATTTAAACATAGGCTAACGTAACATATTATTGCAATTAACGTTACAAAACAGTCACATTGTATAATCGTAAAAATCCTAGGCCTAAAAGGATTATCATGATTTTAATATGAGATCTTAGTCTAAAGCACAAATCAACAGTTAGGCCACTTTAGTCTATCTTATGCATTTGCATCATCCTTCAGGCAGTCTATTATTAGCACATGCATCAGGCCACACACGCGTCAGCGCCTGGGAAAATCATCGGTCGATAATAATCGCCGCGTTGATGCGTCGACTCAGTACCTATTTCCCCACGCCATGCATCTACAGCGTGCGTCTAACCGTGAGAATTAGGCAACAAACATGATCCTCTCTATACATGTGGGCCCATGTGCATCGTACGACAGAGGTCGCGTTGTCTCTGCACAAAGTGAAAATAATCCTAATTAAGCTCTTCTAAAGATTAGGATAAAATCTATGCATTAAAACTGTATATTACAGTCCTATGCAACAAATCAAATATAAGGTTATATTTCCGCTGATTTCCTTACGTTCAAGCAATCAATAATCTGGCCATCCAAAGTGACATTATATGCACTGATAAATCAGGGCCAAGGACGAGCGCGATCGCCTTTATTGTGTCGCCGTCGTTCTCCCCCTCTCTCTACAATTGCAGCTGTAGAAGTCGTGGGAACGACCGGCAGTTATACTAACCCGGCCCAAAATTAGTCCATGCACAGCAAATTAGGCCTCAAAACTAGGTCAATCAACAAAACTTAGCAAAACCTTTTAAAGCTAGAATTATCGATAAACCTTACATGGCACGTTTTGCCTATAGCTCAAATAGGAAATTGAACGGCCAGCCTTTTTCATTATACACAAAAAGGATCCTAATTATTTTATGCCTAGTCCTAATAAATATTATTAGGCAACCAGTTTAATCATAGTCTACACTGCAAAATTATAAGACCAAATTATGCATCGCTACTATTAAAATTGTATCTCAAACTGCAACGCTGATGCAGACAGTACACGGGCTAATCATTCAAGTAGGCCTATTAAATCAAACTAAATATATTTATATCCTGCGTCTATCAACTGCAATCTAAATAATTCGTACTGCAACCAAAACATGTAGGCCTATGCAGGACTATTAATCAAAGAGCAGCTATGTATATTAATTTCACCGCTGTTAAACTCAAAACCTCGGTAATGCATTAAGGCGCTGAAGGACAATAAGGGACTATTATAGAACATTTATAGAGCGCCTCACTAAAGTTAATTAATAAGCATCCATACAATTATTATTATATATAAATATATGCGTTGACAATAGTTACGCATATAAGAACTCTATACACGGAACTTAGGAGCATTAAAATTTAACTGTGCAAATTTCTTTAAATTATTTTTAATTAAATCAGGTTATAGATAAAGCGGAATATAGGCCTAATGCAAATTTCCCCTCCGAGCATTAACTCAGAAACATATAGGCCTACTATTTCACCGCAGGTCATAATATCACATAATCACATCATCATGGCTAATTCCACTGCAAGTCTAAGTTCAAGGTCACATAATCGTCATCAATGGCCTTAACTAAAATAGGCAACCTTATATATACATCAACAGGTAAAACCAATATTTATATAGCGCAATGCAGGCAATGACAGTCCAGTTTTCTGTCTACAGCAGAGGCAATAATAAAATCGTCCATCGCTTCATTGCAAATGCAATACAAATATTAATACTATGCACAACATACGATGCAAGAATACAGTTATTTACACAGTAACACACACATGTAAAGCCTTCCACATGTAAAGTAAACGTATTCATCACAATCAAAATAAAACATGGTTACAGATGCTTCTGCATTCATAATGGCCGCCATTATGCGGTCATTAGGAAAGTTACCCAGCCGACGTCAAGTTCTCAGGCGGACGAAGTCCGGTCGGTTCTCCCAGCATCCTCCAGATCCGGTCCTCAGGGGGTCCATTGCGAAGCGGACAGCTCCTCAAAAGGTGCGAACTGTCGTCACAGTAGAAACAGCGTCGCTCCTCTCTTGGTGAGTTCCGACCACTGTCTCTCCTCCTCGACGATGATGGCGACCTCCGCGACCGACGCTCCTGGTTCTGCCCGTTCCGCTGGTCCCTGCTCGGCGCTGGAGCGGACCGAACAGCGAACACACGGCCAACGCTGGGGTTGTCGTGGTCATCGCCCACAGGTTGTCCAAGGTTGTCGCTAGGTGAAGCCTGCTGCTGTTGTCGAAGAGGACAGAAGCGTGCTATGTGGTCCGTTGCTGAACACTCGAAGCATCTCCGCGCCGATCGTCCAGCTTCCGGTTCCGCCGCCTGTCGGTATCTGCACGTAGAACTCCAATGACCTGTTCTATTACAGATCGAACAGCGTTGATTGTTCCGCCAGTTCCCTCCGTTAACGTTATACCGACCATTTCCGGTTGACCCGTTCTGACCTGTCCACGACCCGCGATTATTGTCTCTGTATTGTGGCGCCGACACGGGTTGTTGCTCCAGCTGTCGCATTATTTGCTCCACCTGCCGTTTCAAAACCCTCATTTCCGAATCTTCTTCTTCCTCTTTAATCGCGTTGATTCGTCCATAACGTCGGTCTTGTTGTTCATGGCCGCCGGCCTCTGCTTTCTGATAGCCATCCAATCGCATTGCCACCTTGTAGGCTTCGTCGAGGGATCTCGGTTCTCGCTCTCGGATTTTCAGAGCAAGCGTTCTATCTCTCAGGGCATCCACGAATGCTCGGACGGCAATGGCTTCGCTGTGAGCTGTCGAGGAACCCGGATAGGCGCGCGTGGAGAGACGTCGAATGTCGTCCACCAGGACGCCCATATCCTCGTCGACTTTCTGCTTTCGAGTGCTCAGTTGTGTTTGGTACAGGGCTTGTTGCTCAGCATTTCCATAACGTTCTCGCAGTCGCTGAACCAAAGCTGTCCAAGTGTCCAAGTTATCCACGTTCGACTCACTCAGCAAATGAGTCGCCGGTTCAACCAATGAGACTACTAATTGGTTCAATCTTTCTTCGTCCGTCCAATCGTTATTCCTTGCGCAAACGGAGAACCGGCGTAAAAATGTCTCAACGTCCGTCTTTCCGCTGAACGACCCGAGTTTCAGGAATTGTTTTGGCTTAGGAGGAGAAGTCGATCTCTGTTTAACCTCGCCCTCTTTAGCTGTTGCAGACGCGGTCGGTTCAGTTTCTTTGACGGTTCCCTTTGAACTGATCGACGGTAGCTCCCAGTCGCCGGTCGTTTGCGTTGCGACGGTGGTCGTCGGGACAATTTTGACAGGACCGACCGAAACGTTGGTAGGCGCCAGTGCTTTCGTTTCACCAACCGCAGACGTCGCTTTATTATCGGCCGTCGTTTCATTTCTCTCCAGAGGTGTCGACTTTATTACCGCCTGACATCGCGGTAGTTCGGCATCACGGCTAAATCCGAAGCTTTGCGCGCCGAGGCACGAACTCATCCTCGCCGATTCCACGACCGTTGGCCACCGAGGAAAGACGGCGTCGCTTGGTCGAAACGAGTCGAGACAGCGAAGCGGGTCAACCCAAACCCGGTTGTCGCTGCTACCGTAGAGAGCGCTCGGAGTGTAGGTCGGAGCATACCTCCACGGCATGTTTGAATGGTCGGAACGAGCGTATGGTTGCATCCAGTCGACCGTTGCCATCGCCGCTGGTCCAGGAGGAAGGTCGGGTCGAGCGTAGTCTCGACCAACCATGGTCGAAGTTGCACGACCGTGGAAAGCACCGTCGGGCATTGAGGTCGGCATTCCCGACGTTGGTTGCCGGCTGTCGATCCGGTGCTGCGCCGTTTCCGCTCTTTGTTGATCGACGAACGCAGGCGGTTCTTGCATCCTCCATTGCGGATCAAGTCGAGAATATGCACCGTGGGAAGGCGACGAAGAGGCAAAAGGAACTGGATTGACCTTATCACCCCCCTCCCGTGACAATTTATTAGCGATCGGTTTATTTATTTCCAAATTTCTAAACTCCGGTTGCCGTGCTGCATGCATTCTGTTATCAATTATTTTAACAGTTTTAGGTCTAGATTCCATTATCTTGCTGATTTCAATGTCTACACTACCATCATCAGACATTATATCCACAATATCAGCAAATTCCCTTTCCTTCCTTCTTTCAAAAGAAATTGCCATTTCGCCTGTTCTAGCATAGTCAGTTTCCTCTTCTAACCTATCATCGCCAAAATCTCTAGAACTAATTTGACCCCACTGGCTGGGACCAATTGTAACGCCCGCCCCTATCGGCCTCCCCGGAGTCGCCACTTCCGGATCTTCGCTCGATATGGCCGCGTGCTGCTGTGGACGAGCTCTAGAGATAGAGGGAGGACAGGATGAGGTGACTTCCGGGTTCGAATCCCAACGATGAAAAGGCGGCCAGTTATTTCGACTGCCGGACTCCCTATATGAAATTGGCGGCCTACTAGCCAATCTATCACTTCTTCGCAATACACCAGGGTATGCGAAATCTTTGGGCCTAGCACCCAAAGTTTCTTCCAGGCCGATGGTCGAGTGGTATGGCGCGTCCGCAGTGGTCATAGCGGTGAGGTAACCAGGGTTCAAATCCACAGCAGGCTTGGGTACCGGCGATGCCTCTAGCCTTTCCAATCGTGATACAACTTCCGTCAGCGCTTCTCTGACATTATCTCTTACCGCCGAGATCTCTTCTCTTACATTTAATTGCACTGAGGAAATAGCATCGCTAACATTTGATTGCACTGAGGAAATAGCATCGCTAACATTAAACTCCACCGTGGCAATCGCCTCTTGCGTGTCTCTGGCATTGGACTGAATGGCCTCGTGAGTAGACCTAGCATTAGTCTGAATGGCTTCATGAGTAGACCTAGCATTAGTTTGAATGGCCTCGAGCAATATCTCCATAGAAGAAGGGGGCCTAGAAGGCTGAGCAGGAGTGACTGGCCTAGACTCCTCCATAGCGCTATAGAAATGACTTCTATCGTTATAGCGCACAATCAATATCGCTAGCAATGAACGAAGTAGTTATTCTTATTAACAAATCAAGTATTCAATCCACATCCGTCACATTCAAAGCCATCAATGATCAAAGTCAGAAGTTTAATTAATATTTCTTATTATTCCCAATCAATTGAATCTTCAATTGACATCAATTATGTTCAAAGCAATCAAACATAAAAGTCAGTAAGTTCAATTATCAGTTCCTATCCTTTGTAAAGACATTCAATGAAAATCAAATGCAACAATTCAATGCAAACACCTATCAACCGGAGTATGCCTAAATTAAATCCCGATTGACTCTCAAGTCCCACAGCCAATTTCAGTTCAGCCCAAAATGTCTTAATAACCGATCGTATTAATTCCCCAATAAAGCGTACCTTATGTCCGAAGACAAGGGACAAAGCCGATCGTGTGCGAAGAACAGCGACGAAGACGATATCCAAGAGATGCGACGACACACACAGAAAGGCGTCGAGTTTGAAACGCCCGAAAAGATCAGCTAAATCCGATGCTGATTTCTCGCAATGAACAACAATTTCGGCTATTTATCCAAGCCGTTTGAGAAAGACGCCCTTAGGCAACCATACGAACAACCGCTTCGCAACACAATTTCGAAGAACGAGAGCAGAGCGCTGACGATTCGAAGCCCACGATAAATCACTCCGTGTGACAGGGCGAAGAGAGGCCTTGAATTAGTAATCCAGGAATATATCCGAAGCGAGAGCGAAGACAAAACTTGCAGCGACGCTGATGTATTTCTCGCAACAAACAAACTCTTTTATTTAATCGACTCCATGTCGAGAGAGAATGAATCGCCGACAGAATCCGTGTATGCGCAACTAGTGCAAGCAGGCGCTTATCCTGGCCATGCTTCACCAACTTGATCGAGCCTAAAACTACCAACCGCCGCAATACATCCGACCGCCCTGAGATCCTGTGCGCAACTGAGCCTCTCAGCGTCGCGCTGCTCTTTTATAACTGCCTGACAAGGAGAGCGTCCCCCTTTCTGCGCATGACCAGCAAGCGAGCCGCGCGCGCAAACCCAGCAGCAACGCAGCTGTTTCAAGGCGGCAAGAATCAGCTGCCACGTGCGTCCTCTCCTGTATATCTCCGCGTCTGTCTGTAGCTCACTGTCTTTCTCCTTCAATCTCTCCTTCTGAAAAGCGCCATCTGCCGCTGATCACGTAGGCATCAAATGCACCAGTTCAACCTTGAGAAAACACACGTACACAGACCCACACGCCGACGGTGTTTCCTTCTCAATCCGTGTCCCTGCCTGTGCTTGTCTGGCTGGCTGTATTCCTCGCTCACTCTGATCATCAGACCACCTCAGAGAGCGTGCGAAAGTTTAATTACCCTCATCGACTGCAAGCGGCACGGCCTTTGAAGACAGCGACCGACGATCGCTGAGAGCGTGTGAACATATACCAATTAATGGAACAGCAACGACTGCTGCCTACGTCAGCGGTCGCTGTGACCCGTGTCAAGCGCAAATCAACATTAAAATATAGGTCACACAAGGCAGCTCAAAAATACAGAAATAAAACAAATATATCAGATCCCTGAAACCCCATAATCGATCAAAAATTAAATAAAATAATATTAGCGACCCGTAGCGTAGTTATACGTCGCTACATAATGATATATAGAGGAGGTAATGATTCCTCTTAGTTTTCCCCCTTTATTGCTGTTTGCTCTAGATATCCCATTTGCTAGTGAAGTATACTCGGAGATGTTTATAAATCTGAACGTAAATGTGTTCTGAGCCGTGTTTGTCGGTTTTTATAGAGACAATATCTAATGCGGATGAATATCAGTGATTGATGATTGCTGGGATATCGTGCAATGATCGATCATTGCTGGAATAATTACTAGTTTCTATGCTTCCTGTATAGCATGGCATCCATGCAGTAGAAGGGCATGTAGACGTGACATATATAATTAACCTCATTCGAAAGAGGTGCTGCATCAGGAGATTGACCTGCTTTGAATTGGACTCACCCAGGATCTTATAACTCTATGTATAAAAATTCAGTGTTTGCTTCTTCTTTTCCTAAATTTTTAGGAAAAAGAGGAAGCAAAGACTTAATTTTTTAGCATGTATGTTTGTTTAAACCCCAATCACTCCATACTTATAATCACTGCGTAGGCTTATACTTATCGTGAATATAAAATTGTCTTTTTGGGATCAATAAACAAATTGAATTGAAATTGAATTTAATTGCACGATGTGTGTATATGTGTGTTGTATATCATATGCATATATATATGCACATACATGTACAATTGTACATTGCATATGCAGCATATGTAATGTACAATTGTGCATACATGTGTGTATGTGCATGTAGCCGTGTATATGTATGTATGTTATAATTATTATAATCATTAGCTATTATGAAACTGTAGCTCATTGCAATTATTGAACTCAAGAAGTATTTTCCACTGCATAAAGGTGGAGTTTGTGTTTAAATGCACATACGTATATATATTCACACGCTGTGTGAGCAGAGCTGCAGAAGGCCTGCCATCACATGCGTCCACAGGTGACGGATAGTGGAATTACCTCTAGATATATAGAGGCTGGCTGAGGTCAAACCTGTCGAGTGAGCAGTCGTGGACTAACAGCGGAAAGGCTAACAGGGCGCAGTGTGGGACAAGGGTGGTGCCTTGTCTCGCAATCAAAAGCTGCAAAAGCCCTTTGACGGCTTTGTGACATGGCGAGCACAGGCCGCCATTTAAATAAACCTATTTTCCCGCTGCCTTGCGGATGGGTGGTCATCACCAAAGGCTAGGTCCACATCCGACAACTGTATATATAGTTGACATCAGGAAGGGCATCCGGTCGCTAAAAACCTGCTTCAAATCTTATCAATGGATCCGACTACATAATATTATGAGATCCGAGTGGCTGACCCTCCCCGGCGAGGGACTAATTCAAGTCCTAAGGAAAATAAAAAGACGTATATTCACACGTTCATAGAACTATACAGAAGTATACATGTATTTTGTGACCATGTAGATAAGGTGAACCCTGTAATTTTTCCAGGCTACACCTCTGCTTCTCATGGTTCCTTCTTTAATAAACGGTTTGATGGCAGGCGGAATGTTTTTCCAGATTTGGTTCCAGTCTCCGAATAAACAAAGTTCGGACGGAAGACGCCGGAAGTTACTATTGTTCTGCCAGCAACGTCCTTGCGGAAGTCCAGAGCAACGTCAGTCTGGTTTCTGTTGCCCCAGGTCAGTGCCAGTTTTTCTCTGTTCAAAGTTTAATATCAATGGTATGAGTTATCGAACCCTAGCGCGAGTTTCATTTTTGGATCTAAGCCATGTTTGGATGACCTGAAACTGGCTTAAATGAGACTTGTGCAAGTCAGGAATGAAAAAGATCAGCATGGCTAAGCACTTGACACTGACCACAAGTAGTGGAATAGAGGAACCCTGGATGAGAATTGCCAGAGGTTTATGGGGGGGTTTCAACACCTTAGGACTCATATAGTTACGTCTTCCTTGCACATCCCAACTCTACACTGGATAGCTGAACCGGTGAACCCCGTTACTTATCTACAACTTTCATTCTGGAGGAGTCTGAAATGTATGTGCCCTTATATGTGCTCCATAATCTTTTAAGAGCTGAAAGTTTGCTGGTTCTCTTTTGGCTCTAAAACCTGAAAGTCAGCGCTCATGAATAAGTTGGGGCTCTGGAGAGTATATTAGATCTTCGTCATTCTCTCTAAATTTAGAAAAATTTACTTTAAAACACGGGCGGTGGGATATTTTTGCGACACAGTAGTTGTTGTTAATTTGTTTTGCAAGAGCTTCAATGTGTAAAGCAGGAAATTAAGAAATGCATATTTTTCGTAGAGATTTCTAGTTGGTAAAGTTCTCACTTTGTGTATCATTACTCATTATTATCATCAGCAAAGAAATTTGTTACAAACCCAAAAATCGTTGTTGAAAAGTTGGTGTCAATTTTCCAAGGTGAGGAAAGTGCCCCCTTTTACCCCGATATGCGAATGCCCATACTTTATAGTTGTACACTGGGCACCAGCTTATTATCGAGTGCTGTGTCACGACAGACACTGAGTACCATAGTGGCTTGTCTCGCAAAGATGCCTTGTTGCACAGATTTAAATCTCAGGCTTGCACAGCCGTATGCGGGGACTTTAAATGTGATGGAACCCATTCAAAAGGGCAATGAGGGTCAATGAAGCATCTTGCCCAATTAATTCATTTTAAGATGAGCAGATTTGAGGCCATGTACATCTGCTGTAGAAAGCGTGAACTTGTATATAAATTTGCATTTGGTGTTTTTAGAAATTTGTAGCTTACGATTTGATTTAAGGTCTACGTTGTTTTTCATGTTAATTGCAGCCGCGTCCTTCAAGCCGCACGCCGTTCTTTGCACTACACAGAGCTTCTGTCTCAATGGAGGCGTCTGCTACACGATTCCAGCACTTGGCAGGAAATTCTGCGAGTTAGTGCATTATAGTTGCTTATCTATATACTGCTTTTTTGTATACAACAAGGTCTGGCAGTCTGAATCTTAGTCGGAAGACAGAACTTTGCAAGTTTGCAGCTTATTCGAGGTCAACTGGTATCTGGAGTCTGTTCAATAGGTGCATGTGGACCCACAACCATTAGCTTATGTCTAATATAATAATATTAGTAGTAGTAGTATTGTGATTATTAGTATTAAGATAAGATAAGAAAGAATATTCTTTAACTCACCAATTGCTAACCACATTGTGGTTTAAATAAAATATACATGACATGTAATAGGCAGATACATATTAACGGAGTAATGGATAACAGAGTCCAGTTGATTTCCATGTTTTCTGACGAATTTATATTGTTGGATGTACGTGAAGAAGATTTCAAAAAGTATTATTAATTTGATTAATGTTATCATTAATATTATTCCTTTTTATATACAATGTAAAAAGACTAATCAATGACTTCAACATTATTTTGAGGAAGTGCAGAATTATTATTATGACTAAATATTATTATTATTACTATTATTGCTACTGCTACTTCTGCTGAGGCTACTACTGCTACTACTACTAGATAACTCTGTAATGAAGTGCTAGTGTTGTATGTTTTGCAATTGTCTTTTAGATGTAGGAGTCAATTCTCTGGAGTGCGGTGCCAAGATCGGGAGTTGGAGCCTTTGATATGGCGACTGCTTGGTATGGAACATTTTACACCAACATTTGTTGTGTCTAAATTTTGCGTTGATTCCCACCATGCGTTTCATGTCTTGTTTTCCAAACCTGTTAGTTTGTTGTTGGCATGGGCGGAGACCTAGGGGGGGACAGGGGGACGGTCCCCCCCAAAGAAAGTGTTGGGGGGGACGGCCCATGCATTTGTCCCCTCCAATGTTTGAGCGCCAAGACTTTTTTCGGTGGCGAAAATAGAAATATTTCGTCCAGATTTTGGCCGGATGACTAAAAAAAAAAATTAAAAAATATTTTTTCCCGAGATTTCGCCGGTCGTCAGAAATTTTTCAGAAAATCTCGCGTCTTTCCGTCCCCCCCAATTCTCGGCCCAGGTCTCCGCCTATGGTTGGTGGTGGTGGTAGTAATATTGGTGGTAGTGATAATGGTGGTGGTTATAATGGCTGTGGTGATGATGGTGATTGTGATTGCGGTGGTGATGGTGGTAATGGTAGTACTAGTGGTGGTGACGGTAAGGGTGGTGATGGTCGTCATCATGAGAGATGAGGATGCGTAAACATCAAGGACTGAGGTTTGACATATATTATTATGATTCCTGTTCACAACAATGACTGCAGCAGTAATGACGAAACAATGACTAAAAGGATGATAATTAATATTGATGAGTACCGTAGTGATGATGATGATGATGACGACGACGACGACGATGATGATGACACCGATTGTCGTTGTATTTGACAGACGGACAAGATAAGCTGAAGCTGGAGACGCTGCTGATTGCATTCATCCTCGTCGTAGTCATCCTCCTCCTCTTCACTCTCTTCTGCGTCTTCTGTGCTATCTGCAGGTATAACAGCAACAGATCTGCAATACATCTGCTGTAGATATAGGAAGACATGAGCCACTGCAAAACATTCTTGTATTCTGGAAGAATATCTTGTTATTTAATGGTGTTTATACGTTTTTGGAACCCATCAAAGGCATGCTTTTCACCAAATCTAAACATTGCGTGAAGGCAGTCCTGCTCATGCATGGTTGTACGCACACACGCACATGCACCTACGCACACATACACACACATGCACCTACGCACACACAAACGCACACACAACACACACACATTCATGCAGCTACGCACACATACACACACACACGCACGTGCGCAACACAGCACAAAACTGAGCAGGGAGCTTCAAGTGGCGCTAGAGAAAATGTGCGAAGATAAATAAACAGTCACACACACACACACACACACACACTGCTCAACACAGACAATCTCGAGCACTATATGCAATTTATGATGTACATATGCATTCGTGGTACAATGTATATTGTGTGTGTTTAAATGCATATAATTTATGTTGTTTACGGTACTTTAAAAGGTTCATAGAGGACAGTGTAGATATTTCTAGGTGCATCACGGACACACGGAATGGAACTTCAACATTGGCTACATGACCCAGGATTTAATGCATTCTTCTTATCTGAAATGAGAATTTATGCTATAGATGTTGAAGGCTGCTGTTAAGCAGATTTCGCCATGTACACTTCTATGTCTGGTTGTGTGTCTGGTTGTGTGTATCAGTTGTGCAATTGTGTGTTCGTGTATGTTTGTGTTTGTCTGCTTCGAATTGTCCGGACTCCACAATGTGCAATTTACTTATGTATGTATTATATATATATAGATATGATATATATATATATATATTATATATTTGTTGTGGTGTAGCATATGGTATAGTGCTTTCCCTGAGCACGTAGGCCATCTGGTCCCGTGGCTGGAAATCCTTCAGAGTATTGGAAAAAGTTTTAGGGTCCTTGTTTTCGCAGATGGCTGGGGAGCTGTACATGGCAAAGCACGACATGGGTGTAATCGAATAGGAACGGCGGGTGGTGCATCACCAGGGAAATTGATGAATGATATACGCACACATTATGCATTATATAATGCCTTATATATATATATATATATATATATATATATATATATATATATATATATGGAGATACACAATAGATATGCCAAAATGAGATTGCATATTTTGGTTTCTATGCAAATAAATAAATATATCGATTTGTGTTTGTGCATAGATACATTCATTCATTCATTCATTAGTACATAAACAGATATTCATTCATGTATGCACATATACATAAACACATACATGGACAGGGCTGTACTTTAGAGTATATTGACTATACGTGTATACTCACCTCCGGGAAAATGACAGCGTATACTCACCTCTGAAAACGAGGGTATATGCGGGTATACAGCGTATACTCACCTCACAGAGACCAAGTGAGTATACGCAGGAAAAAAATTGCAATTTGTGAAAAAGAAATGATGAAACGTGAGCGTTTTACGACGTGGAAAAGGAATTTTCGGATAAAAAATGATCGGAAAATAACTGATGACTTTAAAAAAAGGATTGTCAGAAATTTTGATGACTAAAAAAGAAGGTTGTAAGAAACTTTTCACCCAAGAAAGTTGAATATTTCTGGCGGCAGCATGTATTCACCTCAAAAATTACATACTTATATAAATATATAATGTATACACATACATATATGCAATTGCATATATATACACACATTGTGGGCACGGTGATGTAGTGGCCAGAGGTACATGTATGTTCGGTGCCTTGGAGCCTGAAGGTTGTGGGTTCGAATCCATCTCAAGTCGCTGCATAGGGACCCTGAGCAAGTCCTTCACTTGTAATTGCTCAATGCATTTCGGCGTGAAACTCCAATTCAGTGTCTGCACTGTAATCGGGAGCACCTCTGAGTAGTATCTTGACGGAGCGCTATAACAAATGCTCATGCATTTATACATAAATGCAAACAATTTATAGCATTCAGGCAGAAATACATGCACAATTGCACATCATTATCTATTTGCATGCATGCATACACTCAAACATACATACGTTCAGCGACTCCTATCCCCACTAAACAACCAGGCTCAGTTTCTTTCCTTCCCTCACTGGCCGGCCTTCCCCCCTCTCACGCTTGGCCTCCACTCGATCCCAGATTGCTGTACCTGAGTTTTAGCTCATATCTGATCCCTTCTGTTTTTCAATGGCTCAAGTTGCACCTGCCCTGATTAGGGATAGAAGCTCATGGATACATACATGAATATATATATAATATATACGTACATATATGAGTATATGCAAGAATACATACATACATACATACATACATACATACATGCATACATGATGCATACATACATACATTTGTACATACATGCATACGTAAGTACATACACACGCACATAGGCTACACACATGCATACACACATACACACAAATGCATACACACACATACATATATGCATATGATTATAATATATACATGTACGATATGTAAAGTGGCTGTGTTTGAACGTATTGTTGATGCAGAATGCAGGGCAAGTACTCAAAGTTTCTTCTCAATTCGAGTCGTTCGAAGCAGTCGCTGCGACTCGATCGCATGGTTGCACTTGCCACCGCCAACCATCTGGTAAGTCACTCCGAGAGATGTGAATAGTTTTTCGTAAAACATGTCCCAGGTAAATTGTGTGTTGTATTTGACCGTTTATAAAGTGCGTCTCTCAGGAAGAGCCTTTCAGAAGCACTCCCAGTCAATCGACCCCAAGGGAAAAGGCGGGATTTGGGATGAGGAAAGACTACAAGAGAAAAAGATGAATGGTGGAGGTCCATTCCATAGAGAGGGATGTATGGATTGAGCCATGACAGTGTAGTGGGTATGTTCGTCGCCTTGCAGCCGAAGGGTTGCAGGTTCGAATCCACCTCAAGTCGTCGCGTAAGGACCTTGGGCAAGTCCTTCACTCGCAATTGCTCAGCGCTTCGGCGTGAAACTTCGATGCAGTGTCTGCTCTGTAGTTGGGAGCGATTCTGAGTAGGTAGCTTGAAGGGGCGCTATAATAAATGCACATGCAAACATGCTTACACAAATCTATATAAATAAAAATGTAAAAAGTTACTGTTTGTTACCTCGGATCTCGGAGAGTTCTGAACCGATTGCTTTGAAAATTTTCGCAAACCGTTCCATTCGAACAGCTCCAGGTTTTTTTATGCCTTTTGGGGAAAAGCGCAATCTTTACGACCCAAAAAACACAACTATGCGATCTATTCGAGCGATGTCGATTTCAAATCTCACCCAATGTTGCTTTCGAATACGACCGTCTATTTATAGCGCACATGCGTGCTTCCTTTTATAGCCATTTTTATAGCGCATATGCTTTTTTTTCGAAAAAGCGCAATATATCAAGGATCTAGGAAAGTTTTGCGGACGGACGGACGGACCGACAACGGACTGACGGACGGACGGACGGGGAAGGACGGAGGACGGAGGGACAAAGAAAAGGAAGAGAGGGGTGAGTGAGGAAGGGAGGGGAGGGTGCGGGAGGAAGAGGGAGGGGAGGGGAGCGAGGGCAGGGATGGAGGAAACGGGTGGGAGGGGAGGGGAGGTAGGGAGGGACAGAGGGAGGCAGGGGAAGGAGGTAGGGAGGGAGGGAGGGTCTTTTCAGCCACAGCAACGCATGGCCGGGTACAGCTAGTATATATATAAATAATGGTGAATGTATACCGGTATATGATCTTAATATATGTAAAATCTATATTTCTAAATTTCTTTCTAATTACTGTGCAGCCTTCCTACTGTGACACGAGCGTCCAGACCGATCCTGTACACACGAACAACCGGTTGCCAAACGACATCTCCATGACAACCAACTGCGGGTTGCCGATGACAACCAACTGCGGGTTGCCGATGACAACCAACAAGTACAACGTGTGCGTCACGACTCGTCCCGACCAGCAGGCGTGCAGCTCCTCGGCTCCCACCGCATGCGGCGTCTCCGTGGCAACAGGGTGCAGCGTTGCTATGGCAACCAACGGTACTAAATCGGCGAGCTCTGCTTCGCCGGCCGCTTGCCACCAGCGCCACAGCAAGGTCTTTGTCTCCAACGGCGGCGTTCCATATTCTGCAGTGAACGGAAGCAAACTGAACGGGTGCAGCGAACGACCAAACCCTGGCTGCAAGCGGTTGTCAACGGGAGCGTCGGTTGCCAAGGCGTGTAACCCCCGTCTCTCTCTGTCACCCGACTGCAACCAAGCCATCGGTAAACCAGCTTCGACTGTCGTTACCGTTGCAGCGATTGTGACTGAACCGAACGTGGTCAGCAAGCGGGAATCATGCGTGTCCATGGCAATGGTTACCGTTCACAACGCGATCCCTGGCAACGTGAGTCCGATGATTGACTGCAACCGCGAGTCTTTGAACTTAGGGTCGGCTGCTGGCTGCAGCGATGGGAGGGTTGCGGGATGCAAGCCGATCGAGAACGGATTGCGACAGAACCAGGCTCCGAAGCGGTACAGTGGAAACTGCAGCAAGCGCAGTTCAGCTGTTGAATGCGAGGATGCTGCAACGCCCAGCAACAGTCAACAGCCACAGATGGAGGACTTTGGTGAGAAGAACTTGCAGATTGCCAACCAAGGTGTGATTTTTCTCTGCTATTTTTTCATGTTTTTCATGCACGCACACATACGCACACACAAACTTGTCTGTCAGTTCTATGTGTGTGTGTGTGTGTGTGTGTGTGTGTGTGCGTGTGTGTGTGTGTTTGTGTGTGCATGCGTGTGTGTGTGTGTGTGTGTGTGTGTGTGTGTGTGTGTGTGTGTGTGTGTGTGTGTGTGTTTATGTGTTCTTTTCGTGTACAGTGTGTTCATATTTATTTTTAAAAAGAACATGTTTATGCACACAAACATGTGTATATCTGTTAGTTCATGCATATATGTTCAATTGTTTATATATATGCGAACTCTAATTATGCCAAATGTTTTAAAGCAGCATCTGAATCATAGACTCTGATACAATAGAGGGCCAATTTAACCTTGCCAATTGTTTGCTGAGTCAGGTTTGCCTATAAAAGCTGTTGCAGAAAAAGTTGATCCAATTATTATTATGAAAATTTTGGGAACTAGAAAATTGGAGAGCTAGAAATGATTATGAGAATGTGAGAGACACCATGTGATATGGCAGCTTACAGGGTGTATGAAAATTGTCAATTCTTGAGCAAAGCATTGGAAAACATTGCAGAAATGTCTGTATGTATGTATGTATGTATATGAACATTTATATAGCGCCTTACAATAACCTCACGAAGGCGCTTAACGCAGCTACCGGGCAGTTCTGAACAAGTTTGTCTGTTGTTACTTCACTCCGAAAACCATTTCTGGGTCTTTCCACTTCGATTTCGTGTCACGTGATAGTAGGCATCAGACTATCATTTGTAATGTAATAGTTTTAGTGTAAAACAGTGTAGTACTGTAATAGTAGCGTTGTGTACTTGCAATGTGTAATTGCGATGAAGATTCAGTGAATGAACGAATGAATCCGCTGACTGGATTCTGTTCTAGAAGACGATGTGTTATGTTGCGTGAAGGCAGACGTCGTCGGATCATCGCCGCCAAAGCAACAGTCGCAGCAGAGAACGAGGAATTCCGTTGCCGCCCACAACTCTAGTCCTCCACCTCAACATCCTCCTCCCACGTCAACACCTCCTCCAGTCTCGAACAACGTCAACGGCGACTGTGATAAATCGCCCCATCTCTGCTTCACCTTTGACATGCCGCCCTCCTCGTCCACCGGTTGCTCCCCAATCGACAACAAACACCCAGATCTCAACTCCTCCGAATGCCTTAACTTTGACCCGAAAGAGGTCGGCAACGCCCACCACCACCACCACCGCAACCAACGTTCCGTACACACTGTTCCGAAGCACGGAATGAACTCCGGTTCGAAGCAGAACGTGCTCGCCGATCGCTGCTCGTCGGACTACGAGCGCAACAGTCCGGCAAGCGACCTAGAGGTGAACATGGAGAGCGAGGTGGACATCCAGGCGCTGAATGCCTCCGAGGAGGAACTGGGACGGGACCTCGGACGTTCGAGGCTCTTCTTCCACAACAACTACGAGAGCTCCGTCGACACGACAGACTCGGAGAGCAGCGTGTCGAGCCACGAGCACGACCACCTGCTCATCGATCGACTCAAAGCGCAGCACTGCTCGCGACCGATGGACAGTTCGGCGGAGGAGAATGTTGTGGGAGGGGGCTGCGGTGGTGGCGGTCCCGGCGGGGCGGTCGAGCTCGACTGGGAGAAATTCAGCTGTCCGTTCAACTTTGGGGCGTTGGATCACACTTTCACCCTCAACCCCTACGACGTCATTTATGCAAGCAAGTACTTGGCCCGCAACCAATCGAAGACGGACACCCAAGAGGCGGAATGCGCCACCGGGGAAGAGCCACCCGGGGCCCACGACCAGTATCCGTACGACCCTGACCCAGACGCCACGGTCGTTTAGCGGTGCGGTTTATTTTCCGCGACACTGCAGAACACGACGATCTTGTGCTGACTACGATAGAATTGTGCGCTGATCGCTGATGAGGTGGATTGTTTCTGCCAGTGAATCTCTCGTGTTTTGACCGGATAATTTGCTGTCTAGAAAATTATAACGATGCTGAGAATGAGGGTAAAACTTAAATTCTTTTAAATTTTGCTATTGTGCACTTCAGTCGACACGGAAAGTGCATAATTGTCTGGTGATACAAACGCATTGATCTTAACCACTTACATTGACGTAGTGGAGGAATTCAGTTTCCGTTACAAAATCAACGTTGAATATTTAGATAAACTTAGATCACAGATGCACTTGATATCATCGGCACATATAGGAGTTACGGGTTAAACCCCTCTTGAAATTGATAATATCTGCATCTTTTAAACTTGTTTGTGCATTTTGTGATCATGTCCATTGGACCCACCCAAATGGAACCCCTTTGAAAGTTTTTTCCCGACTATGCCCGTGCTTGCTATACACCAAGACCTCCTTTTAGCGTGTACAGTTATTGCCAGAATTGCAATTCAGTCTTTTTATGGTGCAAATTGATTAGAACGGTTCTTGATATCGCTCCGGGTAAAAGTAACAGTGATGATAAAGGTAATAATGACGATAAAGGTAACAGTGACGATAAAATGCCAATTGCCTGGCTGTGCGTGAATTTTTCAGAGACGTCTTGCCAAACTGAGAAGTCATTTGTCTGAAAGATGACAATAAATACACCATCCGAACTAAAAGACATTTCAGCCCCTGGACTTGTGCTGATACTCTATATCAACTAGGCATCTTCTGAACCACTATGGCATATGTGAAATCCTCTTATGGTATTCTACGTAGCCAAACCAAGCAAGCGGAAAAAGATTGTAATTGTTAAGAGGCTGTGTATTATCTGTTACAATAGAATTGTGTAAGCAATGTGTAGATTATTATATTAATTCAGTATAGCTGCTCTGTTATCTATTCGGTGTTTTTAGGATAACATCACTTGATTTCTTCACACTTGATATATGTTTCATCTTCTTTGACAGAGGATGATTTGAGGTTGGTGGTTCAATGGGTCAATGCACCATTGAGGATTTCAACTGTTTGTGATTGTGAGAGAAAGTGGCAGAATAAGTGAGAACGGACAGAAAGAATGAGAGTGATTATTGACCATTTTTTAGATGCATTAGAGAGAAGTGAAAGAAATATAGACCGAGACAGAGGAGAGAGTTAGGGAGAGAGTGCAGAACCCTTAGAAAGACTTTGTTATTGATGTTTCGTAGTATGAAGTGTGTCACAGTAAAGTTTGATTGGCTGAATGATGGCTGTAAAGATTTAATTGTTGCTCTTATGGTATATTATGGTTGTTCTTGTTGCATTGGCGAAGATTCGCTACTTTATTATGACCTTTTATGACCTCTTATCGTCTTGCAATTGTGCAGATCCGGACTCAAAATAGAAAGTCTGTCCTCATCCTTCAGAAGGTGCTTCTGTAGACACATTTTATTTATTTTTTATTTCCATTTCTGTAGTGCCCATTCAAGCTCTCTCTACTGAGAGATGCTCCCAACTACAGCCCAGACATTTCATTGGAGTTTCACGCTGAGGTGCCCGAGCAATTGCAAGTGAAGGACTTGCTCAAGGTACCTATGTGGCGGCTTGAGGTGCATTCGAACCTGGAACCTCCGTCTCCAAGGCACCAATGCCACCACTACCCCACATATGCTTTTCAATCTGTCAATCAATATTAACTTGATGTAGCACCTTTCAAGGGACCTACTCAGAATTGCACTTGGCCGTGCTGTGGCTGAAAAGAACGGTTTTCAAAGATAAGTAACGTACACTTAAAAGTATGAGGAATTTGTCACATTCATTGTTTTTACCCAAAAGTGTGTATACATAACCCCTTTGGAGCAAGAGATGTTCCTGAGTAATTTCATGGATGTAGGTATTTATGTATGTATGCAGCACTTGGTTTTCACATGGACCTTTCTGAAATGATGTTCCATGACGTTTTATCAGCTTTTTAAAAATAATTTAGGCAATTTAATATTTTTTAGTTTAATTTAATTTATGTGATTTAAGGTATTAATTCATTTACAGTTTTAATATGTCTTAAAATAAGAGACTGAGGTTCAGCCATTTATTACCCTTCCATAATTGTTCTGAATTTGTTCAGTTCCAAAACGTTTTACTAGAAAAAAACCACTGTACGTATGTTTTTTATGTATGGATTGTATGTAAGCACATATGTAAGTGCATAAGTATGTGTGTTTTTGTGTATGAATGCATGTATGAATGTATCAATTTTAGTTTCATCGTATTTTTTCCAATATTATTATTATCACTGTTATTATTATTTTTTTTAATGACCCAAGGTACATAATTATAGGGACTTAAACATTAATTAAAACAGAATGAAATGTCTGGAACGTCTCCCTTTCGTCCTATCATTATAATTTTCGCAATTATTATTATTATTATTGAATTTCAAGTCTCATTATTATATTTGTTCCTCTATAAACAATGTTTTATGGCCTCGTCATGTTCAGGCACGCGATGGTAGTAAATCACTGAACTGCGACAGATTTTTTTAAACAGGAAGAAGATTTCATGCGAGTCGTATTTTACGATTATTATTATTTTAATATTATTTTTAAAGTTTTTTTAGCGCCCGAGGTAGTAAAGATTGCTGAGGCTGTAAAAGATTAAAATTAGGTTATAGGTTCTCATCTCCAACCTGCTCAAAGGTGCCTCTAAGCGCCACGTCTTTAAACCGTATCGTGCAAATTGTCAAATCATTATTATTATTATAAAAGCAAATTTATTTCTGCATAAAGTCACGAAGCTCATATGCAGATTAAAAATTGATCTTTTTGAAATTACAATTATAATTTTTTCAGTCCTTTGCCACTCGGTTTTCTGACTGTTTCAAGTCGATGCCTAAACCATGCAATTTGTTATTTTTTTAAATTATTGTTTATTATTATCACTTATGTGAGTAGGCTATAGTTACTATTGTGATATTTTATTGTTATTGTTTACCGTAGCAGCACATGGATTTAGAATTTTTTGGGAATTTTGGCGGTGAATATGTGTTTTGGCAAGAAGCTGTGAAAATGGTGAAACTGACTTAACAAGAAACAGGGTTCCGTTAAAAGTATTCGACTGGTTATTGAATATTTTGTGTCTGTCTATATTTCATATTTTATATATACCTGAAGTTTATTTCACTCTTCCTTCTCAAAGGATTGCGTGTAAGTTTAGAATTGAGAGTCGCTACTGCTTGCAACCTTTACCTGATAATCTTTATGTGTCAGTCGTTATGTGACGGCCTCTGCACATGACAGTCCCTCTATGTGACAGCCTTCCAGCATGATCAATGTTAACTCAGCACTCAGTTGTGGCAGAGTTGCCTCATGCTTAACAGAGGTTTTGTTTTGTTGTTTGTTGCTGTTGTTTGCTGCTATCTTATTGTTTGTATGATGCAGTTGTTCTAATCACCCACGTTCATTCGATACATGGGTGGCCTGCGTTTAGCCACTGGTGATGACTGGTTACTACAATTATGTGGGCCAGTGAATGTGGCTGTCACAGATGCTGTTATGATCTGTTATTGTTGTTAGTCTCTAAAATAACTGTACTGTTTATCGACTGCATTTTTGTTTGTTTTTCATGTATTTTATATAGTTCTTCCTAAGCTGGCATTTTCTTAAATACAGGAGCACAGTTTATGAATTAACTGTCAAGAACTGAAGAAGAACTAATCCTCGTGTAATTGTCAGTCCGTAGCGTGTTATGTCTATGTGTAAGTCACGTGTGATGTCTTATGTTACGTTGCGATGCAGCTTCATCCTGTGAAACTTTTAACGAGCCACCGGATTAGAAATGACGGCAAATTCTCTGAATCCTGTTGATGTAAATAAGTTTTGTTGTAATGTTTGCTGAGCTTGCAATGCTTTCCTGCTGCAGAAACTTTGTCCAGAAACTTTCGTGAGTGTACGGAGCAGCTACAGTAGTACATTGGCTACATACTTTGTTTCATGTACGTACATGGGTACATGAGTTATCAACTCATGTTGATGAGATATGAACTCATGTGAACATGGGCGCCCGCAGCATAGGTCAAGGGGGGTCGCGTGACCCCCCCTGGAAATCACGACAAGATATCAATAATGATACTTTCTGAAAAAACGTAGGTGGTAAAACGGGAAAGGATGCATTTGCACCCACCCCGAATTTGGACAATAATTGTTTAAACAGTTGACCTATTTTGCGTACGCCGTACGGTGTTCAAATAATGACCACAACATGGTCACAGTTTCTGAACTACATCATGTAGCCTGTTGTACAGTATATACGATACATACATGTACTGCATGGTCACAGACGCACAATTTATGTGGTGGCTGACACTGTAATTAGATATGACTTGCATGGGGTGTTTGGAGATATCTTGGGAAGAGGCCGGGGAGCTGGCGATGGACAGGGAGGAGTGGAGGAGATGCGTTGCCCGATATGCAGACTTCACAGGAAGGACTCAGCAGTAATAGGGCACTGTCCACCAAGCAAAGACCTCTGGATGATAAATGCTCAAACACATTCATGCTATTTCTATCCTCTAAATATATTTTCACACACCCACCCACATATATATACACACATATATATATATATATATATATATATATATATAGTGAACAAGTCAGTTGTTTAAAGTTATATTTATACAATAATACTTGTATATAGACAGGTCTATAGCCCGTAACCTATATGAACCGTTTACAGCCGATGGGTACTGCAACCACCGTCTGGTTGAGGGAGAGGAGAATAGGGCCTATGCATTATAACCCCATGCAGTTGGATCACCTTTCGTTCCCTTAACACCCGGCGACCTGTAAGGTCGAATAAGGTGTTGAATGAGGTTGCACATGTTGGACAAGCATGAGGGAGATCAAGGAGGTCTGGATAAATAACTTGAATATAGGAGTCCATGGGGAGATTCTTAAGACAGAGGCGAGATTCACACTATAAATAGGACTGACTGAGACAGATGAGGGGAGGTTAGTAAAATTGGGCCGCTGAAGACCGGATCATTAGCATATAGTAGAGGCTTCTATCCCTATAAGGTCGGGGGGAGCAATTTGAGCCAAGTGAGAAACGGGGAGGGATGAGAAACGAGCCAAACTCACGTCGGGAGGATAGGAGGAAGGCCGCCCTTAGAGTGGAAGACACCGGCCCCGGAGGTGAAGGAGGGGAATGAAGCCAGATTGTTTAGGAGGTATCGTAACCTCTGATGATTAGAGTTGCTGCAGAACTGGAGAGTGGTGATCAAAAACAAAAGCGGACCGGGGACATGGAGTTCAGTTTATAACCTGTTATCCGTTGTCTGACGACAAAAACAGAGCAGTATCTGAAACGACACACTGAGTTTTACAGAAACAATACGAACTGCCATTAATGCACTGCAGAATGCTATGCCAGTCGTCAACTGGTCTGCCTTGTCGCCTTCCAATTGCACACCATGCACTCCACCATCGCCCCAACAGATCCACGGTAAGCCAGGCTATTATGTGACGTCTATTTAATTGGAAATCCCAGTTGTAATTAATGTAATGATTGGATAGACTTTAATTGTCGACCTGCATGTCCTGTATTATGAATAATTTCTTTTATTTGAATGTTGTTCCTTCCTTTCATTATCTGCCTTTTTCCAACTCAAGTCTTCTGTTTAGCTTTAGCTCAGTGGACTGGAGCACCTCTGTTCAGGTTTCTTGAAGAGTCACTATAAACAGGTTCCTGGAATGACTGTATGAGTGAATAGTATAATTGTGTAATAGGCCTACTATAATTGCATAGGGCCAAGATAGGTTGCACTTAAAATGAGTCTTCATACATGTAATTCCATTTGATTCTTTGAAATGAGGGCACACAGTGACAGTGCAGATGGTTGACAAAAGTTTCACGTTGTAGCATATAAATTCACAAATGTTTGTTTGTTTGTTTGTTTGTATGTGCACTTGTTATAGCGCCCCTTCAAGCTCTCTCTCTACTCAGAGGCGCTCCCGAATGCAGAGCGGACACTGCATCGGAGTTTCACGCTGAAGCGCTGAGCAATTGTGAGTGAAGGACTTGCCCAAGTTCCTTACGCGGCGAGGTGGATTCGAACCCCGAACCTTCCGGCTTCAAGGCGACGACGCCACCACTACACCACCGCGCCCCACACGAAATGTTGCTTGGCAGACTGTGTATCATGTATAAAGACAGTGTATAATATTATATATATATATATATATATATATATATATATTATGGTTAAGGCTATGTTATGGATATACATGTATGGCATGCCTGCTGCCAGGAACCATGACCAAGGGTTTCCCACATAAATAATAATAGCCAAATAATAATTATGTCAGGTCTAGAGCACGCAGCATGCAATGTTGCTCTGTTAGCTGTTGTTAATGACAAATGAAAGCATTTATACAAGTATTTTACTATTATGAAAATATATTACAAAAACATATAGAGTATAGGACTACAATACTGAGAAAAGAATTTGAAGTTAAACTTTAAGTAGGTCCACAGACTAGTCATTCTATTGTATTATAAATACAACTACAAAATTCTGTGGTAGTATTTAAAATACTATAGTTTAAAAACTATAGTGTTTAAAATAATTTCCATAACTGAATCAAACGTAGTTAGAAACAAATTAGAACAAGAAGAAAACATGTTTGATCATTCAACCACAGTGTCTTGCACATGTAGAAACTATTTTAACAAGCTGGTCAAATTTTGCCCCTGAATTTTCTCTGTGCCCTGGAAAAAGAAATGACGTCCCTGGTACTGTTAGTCAGTTATTAGTGCTATAGCTTTTTAACATGAATGTATACGCTGTAATACATGAATAACATGTACCATAAATCAAGTCGGAAATTGTTGAAAGATTTTATTCGTCGCATTGCAAAAAAACTCGTAAATAGTATAGTAGGCCCTACGTTATACTGAGACAATGTAATTGTGTAAGCTGCTTATAGTTTTAATGACATTTTGTATCTTAACTCTTCTGGTCATGACTGACCCCCCCTGCAAAAAATCCTGCGGGCGCCCATGCATGTGAATGACATTTAAACTCATGTGTATTAGCTCATGTGAGGATTTGAGCTCATGTGAATGATATATGAGCTGATTGGAGTGACATATTAACTCACGTGAATGGCAAATGTTTTTATTAACTCAAGAATGACTTATTATTTCATTTGCCTCTCACGATATTATTTGATGTACTGAGCTTTGTGCATGACTTATCTCGTGTGCGCTATATATAGTATATACCAATGCAATACAATTCAACTGTATTTTGACAATGCCCTCCTTCCAAAATTCAGTAGTAGACAGCATTAAATACGCTGAGCAAATGTGCTTGAAGGACTTGCTCACGGCCCCTACCGTTATAAGTTGAGCACTTTAACCACTTGACTAGTGTGCCCCATTGTTATCTTGGTCTCAGTATAGTGTTTTGGTGTTGGTGAAGAGAGATGCTATTGTGTTTGGTGTAGTTTTGTAAAGAAAATCTCAAAAAATGCGTTTGCCTTGGTCTTGGTAAAGATAATCTCTACTGTGTTTGCCTTGTTAGTGTTTTATGTGATTGCCTGTTTTAAGCTTTTAGTGTATTTATATTTTACCATATTATGCGCGTGACTACCGGAAGTTTCATTCTGAAGGAAGAACATACACGGTTATATTATTACCGCAGTTGATGACGAGTGTCGGTGTGGAGAGAAAAACTATTGAATTTCTGCCAATGTTGGAATTTCTGTCCCTGTGTTGATATGTTGAGATCAATGTTAGTTGTGATCTTATAAGAATCTTAAGTAAACAGTGTCATTATTGCTTGAATATCTGCTTTTGTTATCTGTGACTAATTGTTTTTCATTAAACGAAACTTTATAGTATCCGCTGTTTTCATTTGTGTAATGCGATTTATTTCTAATAAACATTCGTAATAATACTTCTGGTCATGCCTTAATTATGGTAGAACTGGTTTTTATCAGTCATGAAGTGTGGTGCTGGTGGTGGTTTGTGAGGTGCTGATGCTTAGTATTTGAGGTGATCGACAGTATTTGTTGGTAATCGTAATCGCAAATTAATTTAGCACCACTTCAAGAGAAACTCCTCAGAGGCGCTCCCGACCTGACACCAAACCACAATCTAAAAGAATGATTTTCAAATGCATGCGGACAAGGGGCAAAGAACGACAAAGTAGTACATTACGACTTGATCTTGAAACTCTTAAGTCTTGAATACAAATCTGATGCCAAGTACCGATTTATAGTAAACAATGAGATGATAGAAATTGCTATGAGATCTCAACACAGTATACTATAATACTTCATGTTAGTAAATAGCTTCCTATGTAGCCTATATTCGTTTAATTCAATAAACAACAGACAGAAAGCTGTAGATTTACATTAGCACAATTGACAGGCTGCTTAGAACTTATAGTCAAGATTATTATTACATAAATTTCTTACGCACGCAAGGTCACACCGAAATGTGAATCTGAGGCATGGACAGTCTGCCACCAGAGGAAGATGCAATTAGACAGCCAAATCCTTAAGATAATTAGTACATGTTTTTGAATAACATTCTTGGGATAAAGTTTATCGAGTCTTGATTGGGGAGGGTGAAATTGTGCGCCCTTTGTCTAAAGTTATATAATGTATCATGCTGCAGTGGGAAGAGGTTACGGAGGACATGAAGTTTCCCTGAACATCTTTCCTAGACATGTTCATAGTCTTAACTCCACTTCACAAGCACCAGTTACGCAACGTTATAAAATCAAATGGAGCAGTTAAAATAACGCCAGTCAAGATATTTCAATATAGCATTAAACTTTATTTTCGGCTGACTTCATTTGTTGAATCGCCACGAAGCACTAAAATGGCGTCCGTGCGGTCAAACGGGCGTATCTTCTTGTTGCATAAGAACTCGATGCTCAACTACTATAATATATTATGAGGTCGTTGACTTGAGCGATGTTTTCGTGTATGTTGGCTCGTTTTATTTCGAAAATGTTTTAAGTTTATTGACAATCAAAACTAGAAGAAAAGTTTAGAAACATTTGACACGCATTTATATAATTTTTACGGCATGTCACGCAGAGGTTGTTTGCCCTAGCGTAAATTCCCGTGTCAGTGCTGGCCGTATAGTAGGCCTACAGTGTCCTCAACGAGTATCGTGTTGTTTGTCCCTCTCTTGATTTCGGTTGTTTACTATCACCCCATCCCCGACTGTACCAAGTCCCGTGTTTGTTCTGCTTTTAGTCGTGTCAGATGAAGCTAATGGGTGGTATGAACGGTTTTATTTGCGCTGCATTTCGTACCGAGCCATTTGGGCAGATCTGTTTCATTGCATGGAAATGAGACAAAGTTCCATCCAATGAGACAAAGTTGGGGGACATTCATGATTCAGCCTCTCACAAGAGGTTCTAGTGGTACAGGAAATGTTCGCATACAATACTGTTGTTTACAAATCACTGGACGGGTCACTTTGGAATGCTCGTTATACGGTTGTTCTTGAGATGGCTTTTAAAGTCGGCAAACCTGGTAATGGCGGTCCCAAATTATAGCATTAAGGAAATCGAGATTTCGTGAAGGCTATAAACTGGACGCGTGGTAATAGTGCGGACTATTGGATTGGCGCTGTGGAGGGTTCTTGTTTTTTATCCGACCACCAAAACTTATAAATTCGATTAAAATATTTCCTGGCGAAATAGAAGCGGGATTTATCGCGTGAGGGTCGGTTAGGGCTCAGTTTAATGTGTCGTGAGGGTTGGTTAATGTTAGTTTTAGGGTTAATGCAGTCGATTAAAAGGATTCTCGGCAAACTGGAAGTTGGATTTATTAAAGATAACACCGCTGCAACGTTAATTCTTGGTGTCTTGGTGATCGGATAAAAAACAAGTACCTGGTGGAGATATAGTCACAAGTTGCACGTGTTCGGAAAATATTTGAAGTCGCTGAGTGAAAACTATGGCATATGACGTGTCACATTGTCAAATTAATGACAACATGGTCTTCACATTCATTTTCTACGTCAACACAATACTATGTATCGATTTCCTTAATGCTATAATTTGGGACCGCCATTACCAGGTTTGCCTTTAAAGTCAGCGCCGTGACGGAGTCTGGTATATTGAGGATAAGTATATATATGAAAATATTTTTAATGCTTATCAATTACAGAAGGAAACACTAGAAGTTTTGCTGAAGAATTTTGCTTGAAATGGTTGTGCTATATAAATTTATGACTAAAAAAATTATGCTACAATTATGATTATCCCTGTCTGTACATATTTCTAGGAAATGCGTGAAACTTTTGAACGACTAAGACGATTTCTTCATGTAACGAAAGATGATGTCTTTGCGTCAAACTGCACATTTAGCTAAGTTCTTCCAGTTGACCGATCTTCGACCGATCTTTATTTCGAGGCACTTCACAGATGACTGGTCTTCGCGTCCGATCGTTAGGGCGTCCGAAAGGGCGCGTTCTGTTACTTCATTCTACTACCAAAGTGCCATCGACAATGCAGCAAAGAAGGTGGATAAAATCATTGAGATAATAATAAAAATAATGATGCTGGTTATGATAATAATAAATAAAAACAATTTCGATGAATAAGAAATTGTTCCAGAGTAACACCCTTCTCTGTACATTGTTTGGAACACCTGAGGGATCATAAATACCTTGGGTAAAAGAAAAATATCAGTGATAATAAAAATGATAATGAAGACTACTACGACAATTACTTATAATAATAATTATAATAATACTGTCAAGGAGTTGAAATAACCTATAATAATATACTAATAATATTAACGATAATTGTAATAATAATTATAATAATACTGTCAAGGAGTTGAAATAACCTATAATAATAATATACTAATAATATTAACGATAATTGTAATAATAATAAACATAAACGTAGGGGATAGAGGAACTTAATATGTACACACCTTTCACAACAGTACTATGTTTTTAGTCTTGACAAGTGTAATTGTAATTGGAATCGTACATTTATATAGCGCCCCTTCAAGAGAACTCCTCAGAGGCGCTCTCGACCTAACACCAAACCACAATCAAAGAGAATGGTTTTCAAACGCTTGTGGAAAATGGCAAAGAAAGACAAAGAAGTTCATTATGGAGACTAATAGGTAACTTATTCCAGAAAGACGGACCGACCATAGCAAAGCTGTCATCTTGACAATGTGCCTGCATTGGGTCCACCAGCGATTTAACTGGTCTGGATATAAAGCACCACAGATTTTTTTCTTGAAATGACAGATTACAATTGCAGTGTGTATAAATATGCATGGAAAAGTGTGTGTCCAAGTATGTTCTCTCGTGACGCAGTGCAGTGGTCTGTGACTCATTCTGAAACGAGCTTCCATGCCGTCTGCTTCTTCTTAAGCTTCTTCTTTCAATGCCTCTAATTTGCAAGCGATTGTAAAACAGTGAATTAGGTTGTTAGCCATCTGATGATTTTTTGATTCGCTGTATAAATTAGCACCTAATTTACTGTTTTGTAAATGTTATCGGCAAGGAAGATAAGCGGTTAATCATGCTCCACTCTCCCAATGAAATATTTTGTTCCTTTTGGGCCATTCATTAACAATTATATACATTTAATGAAGTAAGTAAGTAAGCAGAAATCTGTAGAAATTTGAAGATCATGCTGGTAAGTCGATGCATCTTGTTTTGATGTTGTAGCCCGTTGTTCGTCTCATGCCTTCGACGCTGTTGTATTCGGGAAGAAGATCGGATGGAAGTCATTTGTTAGTAAGTAGCGAGTTCCGATGAATTCTCAACGTGAGATTTCAAATAGAGCTGCACCGACTATTCACATTCAATTCACTTTGGACCTGAATAGTGCTATGAATAGTGCTCTGAATGGTGCTATGAATAGTGCTCTGAATAGTGCTCTGAATAGTGCTGTATGAATAGTGCTCTGAATAGTGCTTGAATAGTCTAATGGCTTTGCAAGTTGGTCTATGGTTTTGTTTTTCTTCATTCTCACACAATGTGCAAAAATTTGACTTGCTTGGTGGGCGACTAAAATTAGCGTGTGATCTGCAGGAGGGACAGCACTTGTCTAGTGGAACAGCTGGATGGACTGTTAGTGTAAAAGTTGGCTGGTAAAATCCACGTTAGGGCAGTAAGACAACCCACGTTTGGCTATAAAATGGTCAAATGCTTATCCACCATATGCTGCATCTTTGCCAAACAGACGGCTACTCTGGACATTATTACTTACTTACTTATATTGGTCTGAGCATGATTAGTTTGTGTTTTGTTTTGCATTGAATTGAGCTGATCTTCTTAATTTAAGTTGATCTAAAGTCTGTTTCGTTTTGCAGAGGAGTGCGCAGTATCTGCATAAGGAACTTCCGGTTCGATTGGCGCATTGCATCACTGCCTTTCGTCGATTGCCTTTCATCGTTGGCTGCAACCCATCTCTTCTGTCCATTGCAAGTGACTCACTTTGTTGACTCGATGCTTTTTTACTATTATTTGGGTAAGAGAGGCAATAATATATTGAAGATGATGACTTTAATGACAATTTTATTGTATTTTGTATTGTATTTAAGCATTTATAAAGCACCCCTTGTACTGTGAACCATTCAGAAGCCTCCCCCCCGGTAAACTGGGCCATCTTGAATTTTTACACAACAGAGTCAAAGGCAGGAGATAAACGTTATTATTAAGCGCCTGTGAATAAGCTGGTTCCCATGACTTCACTTTTGTGTGCGCTGTAGAAATCTCAAGATTACAATTATTATTATTATTGTAGAGATACTTGGGCTATTGTTTAGACTGACATTGTATCGTATTGTATCTGCACAATAGTTTATTGTATCTGCACAATAGTGCCTGCTGTACATGTTGTAAAATGTGTCATTGTGTTGCTTATCAATTGTCTGCGTACCAATATCTTAAATGTTGGAAATCGTAGTCAGTGATTGATCTTTTTGGCTGCAGAGAATTTAAAATAAGTCATTGTCTGTGAATGAAATTAAGTTGAACAATTGAAATTTTGGTCTTTATTTCAGCATGAATTGTACATAAGTTCGTTCCACGAGTTGTCTGAATCGCCAGCTGTAAGTGCCGTTCACTTTCCTCATATGCATGCTGTTCAATTTCCTCATGCATATGCATGCCATTCATTTTTTGCAAATCCTTCCTTGTCTTTATTGTGCGTTGGTGTGTTCGTTTATTTTAGAGGACGCTCCAAGGAATTATAACCATAGCCATAGCCTCACTTTATTGAAACCAAAAATGAAAGCAGTTTAACAGATCTATGTGATAGGTTAAAAATGCAATGTTGGCCCAAAGTTAGAGTCCTAAGGGCCTAAACTCTGCTGACCCTAGAATAAATATCGAATTGAATAAGAAGGTAATCAAGATATAACTGAAGAAGGTGTTTAGATTTGAATGCATGGATAAGAGAAGAGTTTCTACAGAACAAAAGCTTAACAAGCTAACTAATATGCACACGAGGCATAACTAACCTGTGAAATGAGAAAAGTACGCAGTTGAATTTGAACTGTTTACCTATACAAATGTCCATTTGTTTGAGTAGATTTCAATGTATAATTTACAACGTCTCCAGTTGATTTGTTGACTGATCTTTTGCAGAGTTTAGTTCATACCTAGTTTCAACTCTGTCGTAACGACATAGCATGACTTTTGGCTTCCTTGACCCTTAAAATTTCAATCGATTTCTGACTGCAGTTTAGCTCAAAATGACTATTCATGGGTGACTGGTGTGTTTCGACGGCTATTCTATAGTCTAGGGTGTGGATTAATTTTTCAGGTAACCGATTCAGAGGGTGAAATTCGCTACAGTTACACCGTTTCAAAGCTTCTTGACGACCACAAAGACGTCGTAAAAGTGCTTGCCGAAGGATTCAGAGAGACGACAAGACATATTTCGGTCTGTACTATCCATTATTTGATGTTTCTCTATGTGTACTAAATATCCATTCACAGTACCGCGTCAGTTAAAATCCATTCACAGTATCGAGTCAGTTAAAATCCATTCCCAGTACCAAGTCAGTTAAAATCCATTCACAGTACCGAATCGGTTAAAAATTTATTCACCGTGCTTGGTGAGTTAAAATTTCTTCACAGTACCTGGTCAATTAAAATCCGTTCACAGTACCGGGTCAATTAAAATTTCTTCACAGTACCGGATCATTTAAATCCCTTCACAGTGCCGGGCCAGTTAAAATCTCTTAACATTATGGTGCGATAGGCTTGAACTTTCACATGTCGTGTTGCAATTAGTTGTTTATCCAGATGTGTGGTTGTGTTTTAGGACGAGAGTTTGGTGAAGACATTCCTTGATTTGCTGTTGACGTCTCGTCTTGCAATTCGAATGTTGTGTGAACACCATTTGCATCTGCATGAGGAACGGGTGAGCAGTTTGATTGGCATTGGTTGATATTCTGTTGTTTTCCATCTTCTTAGAAGAATTGTAGACATTTCTTTTCCTGTCGACATTCTGTGCCACTATGGTAAGTCTTCCAAGACTGAAGTTGCATCTTCCCGTTTCTTTTCAGATCAATGCTCTGGATGTGTGAATAAGTTGGCAGATTGATGGACCTTTGGTTGGTTCATTTGTTGGATAGATATATGGATGGGTGTGTGGGTTAGTTGATGGATGAATTGACAAATTTCTTCATCTTTCTTTACAGGAGCCTTGATTCTTTTTTTTTCAACAATAATTGAAAATGTATGCTTAGTTGTTTAATTGCTCAACTCTGAGGGTTTCAGACGAATTTATTGACACATATTTATGCCAGCTGTGTTTTCTCTTTCAGCCAAATCAGATTGGAGTCATTCAAATAAACTTTCATCCAAAGACGTTCATTGAAAAGAAAGCAGAATTTGCAAAGTACGTTGCCATTTTGGAAAGTTCTGTTGACCCAGATTCGTCCCTCTGATCGTCCCATGGATGATGTTCGGTATATTTTGTAGCTTAAGTTGATTAAGGGGAGATATACAAATGGAACTGAGATCTCAAAACAAATTTCTGCCTTGATATCTCATTTGATTGTCTGGCACATTAATCCTTTACCCGTTTGCCCCGAGTATATCCGCTGGAAACGGGCTTAAAATTTAATATTGAACCGGTAAAGGGTTAACTGTTAGACACATGTTGCTTGGCAAAAAAAGTTTAAAATTTAACTTATAATCTTCATGATAACATAGCCATATATTAGATCATATATCGGTTTTTGTGTTAGTGACTTGCCGTTTGTTATATACGTCTGGCTGTGTGGAGCTTGTGTTTTTTTTATTGCGATGTGTTTCTGTTGTAGGTCGATGTGTGAGGAGAAGTACGGAGTTTCGCCGGACGTCCACGTTAGAGGTCACGTGGCTGTGACCTTTCCCTACATTCCGCAACCACTCGACTACATTCTCAACGAGTTGCTGAAGAATGCGATGAGGTCCTGAGGTCTTGTCACTCATTTTGAGATAGCTGATGAAACCCACTTAACTCCAGTAACATTTACGTGGCATCTGTTGTAGAAGAGAAGAAGATGGAGAAGAAAATCAATTCCATATACCAATCCTAAGAAGCATCTGCTGGTTCGAAGTGTTAACGACTTCAATTTCTCAGCCTTGGCATACGACGGCTGGTGGCCAGTCTTCAACACAGTCTCGTGATCTGCCCACAGATGCATCAAGACACTCGATATTACCGTATTTAGAAAATTTTAGTACACAACGAAAGTACCTCTGGATTCTACAGCGATTCGATTATTTATAGCCAAATTCAATTTGTAAATGAAAATGAATGTGGTGCTTTTATAATTGTTTAATTCCTAGGAATCTGAGAAACTTCAGGTAAGAAATTTATGATAATAATATTTATTATGCCAATAATAATGCTGGTAAGTGCAGTAATTATGGTAGTGATTATATGCCAGTATAATTAATTGATAAGTAAAGCATTTATTTATTTATAATTCATTATTTACTATTTCTCACTTTCAGAGCAATTTCTGTTGCCCAGAGCTTTCAAAGCCAATCCGGACACCTTAGTTTCTCAAAAGCATTGTTTTGAATCCTCGGGATAATTCATGTGGGGGATTTATATGGCAAGGGAACTACCTAGAGACTGCTCACGTCTGCCTTATGTAAACTAATAATGAATAAATCACTGATATTGTTAAATGGTAAATCATAATGAAAGAGATTTTTATAATGACAACAAATGCTGTTGACGTTACAGGGCCACAGTGGAGTCGCATCCAAATACCTCGTCTGCTATGTTGCCTCCAATCGTTGTCACGTTGGCCAACAACGAATCAGACTTCATTATTAGGCACGTCTCTAGTCTCTACACGCATGACTGTGTTGCATATGTAAGGTAACATTAATACGCTTGATTGCACCAACAGTGTGAGATCGTTAGGGTAAAGTCGTTAGTGGATGTGCCTTATAATACAGCGTTTTAACCAGTCCAAACGTAAAGAAGGGATTATGCAAAAAGTCAACATTTAGCTCTCCACTGCAGTTTTTATTCGGCATGTTCGTTTGTATGGTTTTAAATTCATGGCTTTGGAGATTAAATACCTCTTTGCATAAACTAGGTGACACTGTAGCTGCACATTTTGTATGAATCACAAAGTCTTTTGTTTATTATTTGGATGTAGTGTTCATCTATTCATTTTTAGTAGGAAAGTATGTTGTTTAATGAGGAGCACTGGCAAATGCACAGCACTGTACATGCATTCAGCATGTATCTACCTAATCATGCCTTCTCAGTGGTTGGCCCTTCACTCTGGAATGTGATCCCTCTGGTGCCGCACTTATTCCCCAGGGTGCACTCTGACTCTTTATATGCACATCTCAAAACATGTCATTCTCAGCCATGCTGGAGTCATGGATGCTCCTTAAAGATGCACTGTATAAATCATTGTAACGAATGAATGCATGTATGCAATGCTATGCATGGCATTGCACGTGTGTCTGGTAAGAATGCATAATATTATTGCCCTTTTTAAGGATCGTTTACAGATGCTGTGTTGTTTATGGTAGGATCAGTGATCTGGGAGGAGGTGTTCCACATGACATGGTGAAGAAGATCTGGAAGTACGGTTTCACGACTGGTGAGATGGAGCAACGGTCGGATGGGAAGGACTTCTTGCTCTTCCAGGAGCTCACCGAGAACCGATCCGCTGGAAGATTCCACGGGTAGATTAACCAACTGACTATCTTATTTATAATTATAGTACCTAATAATAATAATAATGATGATGGAAGGCAAAGACGAAGATGTAGTCCCTCAAGCTAGCCTGAGGGACTTTTGGTATTCCATTGTCACATGAGTATCAAGGAAATATATTCCTAAAGCAAATTCAGAAGTGGTTGCAGAAGCTGTGGTGCAGAAATTGGCTGTGGTGCAGAAATTGGCTGAGGCCTTGCACATTAGACATCGTCGTGATAGAATACAAACGTAAACGGAGATTTATATAGCTCCTCTTCATGAGAAATTAATCAGAGACACTCTGAGGGCTAATGACAGTCTTCCTCCCACCCTACGAGTGCCTGGCTCAGTTGGCTCCTTCAAATCTGGACTTAAGACTCATTTATTCCTCAAGGCCTATCCTGCTGTTTAGTTTAGTATGTGAGGCGCCCTTGTAACGACATGGCTGTTATGGCGCCATAGAAATTGTCATTGTTATTATTATTAATTTATTATTATTAATGACGGAATTTAGCCATGATCAAACAGAATGATTTTCAATCACTTATGGAGAAAGTTCTGTTAGTCAATCAGGTGGAATTTGTGTAGCGCCTGTCTAAGATGTCTACCCAGAGGTGCTCCTAACCTAGGCCAAGCAGAAATGCTATTCCGCCTAACCCAGCCGGTGTTCAGATATTGCGACGGTGATGTGTGAGTCTGAACCCCGGTTGCGGCATGTGGCTTTTGATGTTGATGCAAAATAGAAATTGCAGACTAATTAATTACTGAAGATTCACTTATTGCCATTTATGGACTCCTCAATGCTTTCAATCCCATTCCAGGTACGGCTTTGGACTTCCAGCATGCAAGGCGTTCGTTGAATACATGGGAGGAATGATCCACCTGGAAACAATGCAAGGAATGGGAACAGATGTCTTCGTTCGACTCAGTCATATCGATGGCAAGATGGCCAGCTTCCGAATCTAGATTACCCAGTGGCAATTTTCCCGGCATTGACCATCTTTGTGTTCTTGTCAGAATAGAATGTGTTTTGACTTATTGTTTATGGTTATCCGGTGTCCTGGATTATTTGTAACACGTTTCCTGTGATCTTCAGCCGGCATTATTGATTAGCACGGGTGCCCGAAGATATTTTGGCATACGTGGGAAACCACAGTGGTCATGGTTAGATTTTTGCAAGAGCTTTAAACATGCTGAGCAGGAAACGCTAAGAATGTTGGCGTTTTTCACAGGTTTCTAAACGAAAATTTCTCGTTTTCACTTGTTTGAAGAAGTTTGTTAATTTAAGGAAAAAGTTACAAAATAGGTGTCAATTTGCCAGGGGATGTGCCCCTCTTGCCCCTAGATACGGGCACCCAAGTTTGTGTGAGTTCTGTTAACTGAGATATTTAGGGTCCGAAAGGTTTTTGGTGCTTTATTAAAGTTCAGTTACTGCAAAAGTGCTTTTTAGCTAGTACTTCATTAAAATGTAGTTTCTACAATTTTTTAGCTACTTCAGTTTCTATGAAAAATGCTTTTTAGCTACTTCAGTAAAATGCAGTTTCTACAAAAATGCTATAAAGCTACTTCAGTAAAAATTCAATTTATGTAGAAAATACTTTCAAGGAGTGGGTTATGGATATGTGTAAAATCTTTCTTGAAGACATTGATTTAATTTAGGCAACTTTTTATTACCATACGGTAATCTATTCTGATGACTTCTATAGCACCATAATTACCATAAATGTACAAGGAATTAATCAGTTGGTCGCCCATTGGTTGAAACTGCTGCCAATAAAAATTCAATCGGTTTGGGCATTTCAGAAGTCAGACTACATACAGTGGGTAAGCAAGTTGAGCTTTGATATGATGCTCAATTGTGAAAACGTGCTGGACCATTATAGGCATTTGGAGTTTTCAGTTGTTGGTGGTAACATTCTACATTCCAATTTGGTAATTATTAACGAACTAATGATGAATGCATGTAATTTACTGATTTAATATATATTATTTGGCCTATTTAGCAATATATTTTTTTCATATGTTCCATGGCTCCAGACAGATTCGAACATCAACTGCCATTGCTTTGTGCCTCTAATTTAGGAGGCTTTTCCTATAATTATGTTATTGTGTATATCTGTAGTATGGGTGCATGGTAGTCTAGTCGCTCTAGTGACAAGTGCGCTGGATTTTCATTCGAGAGATAAGGAGTTCAAATCCATGCCAGTCCAGAATGTTTTTAGATTTTTCCTTCGCGTCCACCCCTGCTACATGTACTGCATGCTGCATTTCGTTATGAGCAGCTGTCAGTCTTTTATTGTGACCAACAATGTTTCTTTGTTACAATTTTGGGCTGTGGAAAGTTTTGAAGGATTTTGGTTTTCTTGGTAATTTCCTTGAAGCTGCCATTGACTTGTTCTTCTGTTAATGTGTATATGTGATCACATAACACATGACTTAACGTGCATATTTCCTCTGTAATGGTGTGTAATGTAATTGGATGTTGGTTTGCATTGACAGTAACCGTAGCAACACTTAATATACAGAATAGGTTGTTGATTCTGTTGGCATTACCACAACAATAGAGAAGGGTCATCTATAAATTAAGAGATTAATTGTTTAATTAATATAAATATCATTCCCATATCATTTGTTTTTAGCATTCAAGACAGCCAACACACCGTGTACATTATATTCGTTTATTTCGTAACAAAAAAAGGTCAGAGTTCCTGACTAGTCTAGCTAACGGACTAGAGCAGTCATGAATTTTTCACGATCATGAACTGGAAAAATTCCCGCACATGCAACATTCTGACAGCAGTATTCTTTGAAAATAATCTCTTGTTTGAATTTTTTGCGATCATGTGAATGCGATACAATCTCTTGTTTATGATCTGCTAGCTGGAGTATTTACTGGACACATTTATTTAGTAACAGCTGATAATAATGATCTTCTTATTGCATAGGCAATTCTGCATGTGAATATGGATCTGTGGGCAACTGAGTATAGCCTACAGCAGCCCTGTGTTGTTAACTGAGCACTGTGTAGATTATTAACCACCAGTCTGCATACGAGAGCATAATTTATCTGAGATTATTGTAGCAGTGTTCTTAATTTATGGCATATCATTCAACTGATTTTTGTCTGCATACAAGAAACATTCTTATGTGAGATCATGATTATTTATCCGAGGTTGTTTTAACACTGTTCTTAATTTCATGTGGCATATCGTTCAACTGATTTTTGTGCAAATAATTGATTTCGTATTGAACGACATCTAAACTATTTTTGAAAACAGGAAATAAAGAATATATTTCTCGTTTTGTTGTGTCATAAATCTTTGCAATACTGGAAAGCCATCACTGCAAGTTTGCAACAAAAAGAAAAACTGGTCAATTTTCATATATGTAAAACGACGATTTTTCCGTATGCACGCATTGCACCGTGATGACCGTGTGCAATCACAACAGCACAATTCTGTCCAATTTTGAGAGAAGTTCACCTTCAATAAAAAGATTCTAACTCGTCACATTTACGTCGATGACTTTTGTCACTCGCAAAGTTTATACAATTTGTAGTTAGCAACGCAATTTGACGAAGAAGTCAACAACAGCAGTTTAGACTAAAACAGTTTTTTAAGACGAATGAACTGTCTGTTGATGTTCATCTCTTGATGTCTTTGTTGCCCGACTGGCCTGTTGCGGTTTGTATAAGCCAAGGAGTGTCGCATCAGCCTCGAGAAGCGTGATGTCTCGTGCTGCGCCCATAAATCGTGATGCCATCTCCAAGTCTGTCAGTCGTATTCTCACTTGAACGTGTCGTCGGTACTGACTGGTAACAGAAACAATTATTCATCTCAAATCAAACGTGTAACATAATCTAAAGGCTTAGACTATTGAGTTGTTATCATAATGCACAAGGTCCATACATTGTTCTAAATAGCAGTCAGATAGGAGGAAGTTTGGCAATATCAGACTTCTGGTACACTCACGCATCATGTATTTTACGATGTAAATAATTATAATAAATTGCTGATTATAAAATGATTAATAACATTATTCAATATCCCTACGTACTTCTAATTCATTAGTTTACAAAGTCGTTTGACAGTGGTGCCTCATAACTTCAATACCAACACAGGGCACATAAGAAACCATTTAGAATATGTTTCATTAAATTAGCTAGAAAGGGTTTCATATTTTCTAGGCAGTTTTTCGTCAATTGCTAGTCTAAGCAGTGTGGTTCAATAGTTCAATATAGCAGGGCCTTGGTTATTTACAGCCCAAGCTGGTCACATAGAAAGTTCTGTTCTATATTAATAGAGCTGAGCCCAAGATTTTGGCTATTAAAGCCCAAGGGCTATTAAAGAGGTGCATAGTCAACTCAACCAATGTACCAAATTTATTAATATGTCAATAAGCATTCCAGGCTTGCGATACTCACTCTCCTTTATATCGAGGTCTCTTGCAGACGCAGTGAAATTTGCCTCCAAAGTCAATGTATAGATCATCATCAAGCACTTCCACTATCGTTCCTACGACAACCCTGCCTTGCGGATCACCGATCTGCATCAGAGGCGACCTCCTTAATAGACTGGCGAACGACACGGGTTTCTTCGCAGGCTCTTCGATAGCCGCCCGTTCCACAGGTCGCGAAACTACCTCGTCTTTCTGAAGTCTTTCGAACATATCCAAAGCTTTGCCGAGTCCGCTCTTGGCGTCGGGCGAAGGCATGTCTCCTATGCCATGTCCTTCCTCAAGCGATGTCTGTGTTTTATTTTCATTTGTGTCAGTTTTTACTGTATCTACTCCTTTCCCTTTATCGCCAGGTGCATCCGTGAAATTACGAGAATTGGGGAGCGTACAGAATATTTTGAATTTGGATCTGACCGACAACATGCACAACCTTAAAGGAGCAGCCATTTTTAAAACAAAAGATATTGAATTGTCAAGAATACTAGAGAAATATTTTACGTCCGTAGATCGATTTCACTTTTATTTTCACGCTTCATTTACGGCTCTAAATTTGGTTTAACGCAGTTGCGACAGATTTATTGCTTTAAAATTAAATTTCTTGTACAAAATATGAAAATATTATGGTATTCAGAATATGACGTTAAGGTAATGATGTCAGACTAATATCAGGTCTTTGCTAATATATCGTAATCGTAATCTCGAAACTTCTACAGCGCCCACAAAAGCCAAGTCGCGGGAACCAGCTTATTCACAGGCGCTCAATCAAAACAAAATCGATAGGCAGCGGGTCAAGTCCGGAGAGTCAGGCAGGCAGATAGATGGACGGCTAAGGTGGGTGATGTTTAGAGTTGAAGTGGCGGGGGATGTAAGGAGAAGAAGAATCAGGATAGGATTTTTGAAAGAGCAATGTTTTCAGTTTTGAGTGAAAGACCTGTGGGGAGATAGCGAGAGGTGGAGTTTTGGTGAGTTCGTATGATGGGTCGGAAGTTTGCCGAAGTGCTGGCGGAAGTTTGTTCCAGAGAGGTGGAACGGCAATGGCTATGGAGCGGTTTGCGAATTTCAGTGATGAAGTGATGGGAGGGCGAAGCAGTGTAATGGAGGATGAGGAGCGTGTTGAACGAGGTGGCTGGATGATGAACAACTGACGAAGGTAGAACGGCTGGGATGATTGAAGTGTATTGTAAGTGAGTGAGAGGACTTTGTATTCGATGCGTTCAGGTATTTTGAGCCAGTGAAGTGATTTCAGGACAGGAGTGATGTGGTGACGTTTGGGGGTTTTCGTCACTGCACGGGCGAGGGCATTCTGGATAGCTTGGAGGCGGTTAATTTGGGTTATATCAATGTTTAGGAAGAGAGAGTTGCAGTAATCAAGTTTCGCATGAACTATGGATGTGGCTATTGTGGATGCAGTTTTAAAGTCAAGCATAGGTCGGATTCTGCGGAGATCTCGTATGTGCATGAAACAAGTGCGGGAAAGTTGGGTTATGTGGTCGGAGAAGCTAAGATGCTGGTCAAAGATTACACCTAGGTTTCGGACAGGAGAATTTGCGGAGAAAGTGTGGTTGGAAGAAGAGTCATTGTTGAAGGAAATAGAGGGATCAGGAATTTTCTTGAGTTGCTCTCTGAGGCCAATTAGTATAAATTCTGTCTTGGAGGGGTTAAGGCAGAGGAGATTTGAGGTCATCCAAGAGGTGATTTGGGTGACCACAGAGAGAAGATTATTTATGGAGTCAGAGAAGCTGCTTGGAGAGAAAGAGATGAATAATTGGGTGTCGTCAGCATATAGATGATGGTCGACTGTGGATGCTTTTATGAGCCCACTTCTAGCCCTCTGGTATATCATGAGGACAGAGTTAAAACTTTTGGGGGAAAGCTGCATTTATTCTGATCAAGTTCTGATCTCGTATTTTGTGTTACTCGATGCTGTACACCGGAGCGCGAATTTTCTGCAGCTGGATCATGAAGGAATTTGTTTACGGAAGTAAGTATTAATACCAAATACCTTGTGGATTAGATAGCTTCTTTGCCATCTCAAACCCCCAGCCGTTGAATCACAAGACTCAAAAGCAGGTTAAGGCGCTGTGGTCAGATGTCAAAGTTCATGACACCCAGGTCACGCACGCGGTTTATTAGATGTTCGCATTATCATCAACTCAGAGTGTTAAGATTCTTCAAATCGGTTCGGAAATAATAATATTATGGAGCAACCAACGACTGGTAAGAGCATCGAAGACGAAACGAAATTGGGACTCAGAGCTAACTTCTCCTGCCTCTTGCACCCCGTTCGCTTACAGGACACCGTACGGGATTGGCTGAGAGAGGACACCCCAAATTTCGACTACGGCGGGTTTGTCGTGGGCGAAAAGACAGAGACAGCCGTTCTGATCTGCAAGAGCCCCGGGGTGTTGGCCGGGGTGCCCTTCTTCGACGCAGTTTTCAATACCCTCGACTGTAACGTCACGTGGACAGCCGAAGAGGGCGAGTTTCTTAACCCCATCTGCTACGCTGCAACGGTAACTGGCATAGTGAGGAATATTCTTCTAGGCGAGCGCCTCGCCTTAAACTGCCTAAGCCGAGCGAGTGGAATTTCCACGTACGCCCGGCGACTGAGGGACATCGCCAGGGAAAGGGGGTGGCAAGGGGAGTTGGCTGGAACGAGGAAGACAACGCCGGGATTTAGAATGGTCGAGAAGTACGCATTGGTCGTCGGTGGAATATCGATGCATCGCTACGATCTGTCGTCTATGGTCATGCTGAAGGACAACCACATCTGGTCAGCTGGAAACGTTACACAGGTCATTCTACTCAACTTGTTTTTTTCTCGGGTAAAACGGAACACCAAGTGCCTGTCCATGTAAACAATATAGCCGCCCCAGACTTTGCTCGTATAGAGCGCTGCTACCCAGCAGCCACGTCCCATAATGCAATGCACTCGATAAGTAATTACTTCGTACGCTATTTGAAACTATTACCCTGTATTTATTCATTATAATGATGCTAATGACTGTCACAGTTCCCAGAAATGATGGGACCCTTATGAGTAAAAATTTATGGAGAATGAGTCCAATATGCATGGAGCATACCTTGGTTCTGCTGTGCCTCTGTAGTTGTTGATGATAATAATGACGATTATAACAAAGATAATTTTGATTATGCAATTATCTCAAGAGTACTAATGTATTCATCAGAGGCTTCACCTATCCTTTTCGTGTACGCTACCATCACAAAGATCCTTGTCCTGTACGTTAACATCACAATGATCATCATTTTTGCATCACATCATCACTTTGCCATTGAATATTCATTTCAATCGGAAGTATGTATGTATATTCGTTTAATTCGTCTCCGCAGGCCGTCAAGGATGCTCGCCTCGTCTGCGGATTCTCCACGAAGATCGAGGTGGAATGTCGGTCGCTTGCGGAGGCAATGGAAGCAGTCTGTGCTGGAGCAGACGTCGTCATGCTCGATAACTTTGAACCCCAGGTAACGCACATTAAGCTGGTTTACTGTTTTGTAAAAGTTGTAATCTCAAAAATTTTACAGCACCCAATAAAGAAAAGTTATGGGTTCAGCGAGTGCGAGATTTGTGGAAAAATAACTGGGGGTTGGACTATGATCCACTCGGAATTGGGATGTGGAAAATAGACGTTACTATGGGCTCTAAGAAAGACTGGGAGTTGACCCCCTGCCAATTCTCACCCTGGTCCAGCTTATGCTTTGTTAAAATTATTGCTATGTTAAAAAAGTGTGAATTACTTACTGCTATGAATACTTGTTTATATATGCATATGAGTCATACCCTAATGAACAGTGCCCAAGATTAAGATTTTACTTACTTTTTTAAAATTCCGCAAGATAAACAAGATCCTTTAAGTACTTGAATATTACTAGCTATCGATGTAATTTTCCTGGAGATGACCTATACTTACACTTTACTTTTAGATTTTATGGCATAAATTGCTTTATTGTCCCTAATTAATTACTTCCTTCATTCAACAATTGTGTCAACATTTGTGCTCGTCTGCTCATCCACTCACTGAGTGATAAAAAACATTCATTTATTCATTCACTCATCTTATTCACTGACTCATTGCACGCTAATTAACTTTTTTACTAATTTATGACTTGCTAATTAACCTATACCTTGCTTATTACTCACTTGCCCACTTACTAACTGACTTCTTACTTAACCACAACCACAATTTATAATTTAATTAATAACTTGAGGTATGCTATGTATGTGCTCAGGCATTGCACAAGACAGCGGCGAGCCTAAAAGCGTCATTTCCAAGAGTCATCGTGGAATCAAGTGGAGGTATAACTGAAAAGAACATCGTTGACTTCATGGGTCAACATATCGACGTCATCTCGCTCAGTCACACAACACAGGGCTACGACGTCGTCAACTTCTCCCTGAAAATCAACTCGGGTGGACGAAATCTAGCCAACCCAATGGTTTCTCTGCCATAAAGGACCTCATTTACAAGCAATTACCTCATATTACCTGCTTTACCTCCTTACTTTGTGCCGCATTACCTTATTTACTTGCATACATTATTTTGCTTTACCTTAGGTAATCGTAAATTTATATAGCACCACTTCAAGAGAATCTCCTCAGAGGTGCTCCTCAGGGACGTCATTTCAATTTTTTTCAGGGGGGGGCAAAAAAATTTTGCAGGTCAAAATTCCACAATCTTCTTAAGTTCTGTATTGGACCAACATTTGCAAAACTACAGTTAAATGAGATGTTTTATTCTTGCTCTTATTTATTTCTTACTATATTTTATTCAGTGATGGATATATTTTAAATGCCAATACAAGCCTACTTTAAATAGACTAAGTGCTTTGCACTTGTTAATTATATACCATGATATTATTTACCATTATATGATTATAATAGTGCCATTATTCATTATGATATATGATACCATCATATTGAAAGCGTATGATTTAATGTTAATATTTGCACAAACACTTTTGTACAACTAAATTATACTAAAGTGACAGAAATGACTTTCCCCCACAGAAATATTTGACAAAATGCAATAATATTAATTATTGGAGGCCTAGTGCATGAGGTTAATGACAATGGCCTTTGTTCCTGTTTACATTATTGTATTACATAGAATTGTATTGCATGGACTCTTATTATCTACCATGATATTAGTTAATATTATATAATTATAATTATATTATTTTCTATGGTAATATATGGCATTGTCATAAAATAGAGTATAATTGTACCATTGCACTGTGAAAATTCAAACAAATTTCTTGCAGGCAAGGGCACATCCCCTCCCAAGGAGAAATCCAGATTAAGCCCTGCTTTAAGTTGTCATTAATAACAATTCACAAAGCAATATTGCATGCTGCATGCACTAGGCTTCCAATAATTATTATTATTGGACTAATGATTATTATTAACTATGGGGATTATTCAAGTGGTGGTCAATGGCTTGTTGGTCCGTGGGTTGTTCAAGCCAACACACTGATATCAGATATTTGGATTTGTCTGAAAACGTAATTTGAAAGTATCATGGGTGATTATCTCAACCTGGAAAAGATAATACTCAAAGAAATGATTAATATCCAAGACTTCATGTATAAGAAGCAAATCTGTCCAACCATTGCACTATAAATCCAAGTAGTTTATGTAAATTTCAGTTCAATTAGATGTCACATAATATTAGGCCTACCGTGTGCTTTAGCCTTTATGGTAGATCATCGGTTTTGGGCTGAACTTTCATGTCCTTTGGTCCGCTTTTATCAAGGTTCTTCCAATACACAGGTTGGCCCGCTGGCTTAGGCAGCTGGCTCATTAACTCGGGGTGGGGTGATTCTGACGTCACCGTGTGGATAGATCTTGGTGGACCCTGGTGTTGGTAGGCTGAGGAAAGGCGAAACCGCTCCAGCTCTCGGTCAGACGGGATGGGGTGCATATGGGCCTAATGCTTGTAAGGCTGGAGGGGATAATCTTGCCTGCCTGGCTGGTGGTAACTGGTGGTGGTTTGAACTGTGTGGCTTACATGCAGGACACACACATCTGGTGACCCTACTGACCTGGGACAAGGTCTTCCCTTTATCTAGCGGGAACGAACTGTACGGCTTTTGAGTATCAGCCAGAGTTAATTCCCTTAGCAGACAATACACAAAGCTGATATCTGGGGTCTTATATGCTGTGTGTGTGTGCAGATCGAAGCTGCCCTCACATACAAAATTACACAGGCCGTGAAGACACAGGCATTTTGGTATTTTGAACAACGTGTGGTGTTGCAAAAATATGTCACATGTAAGGACAATCGGTGAAATTCAGGGGGGGCAAATGCCCCCCCCTGCCCCCCCCCCCAAATGACGTCCCTGGTGCTCCTGACCTGACAGCACCAAACCACGATCAAAGAGAATAGTTTCAAATGCTTGCGAAAAAGGGGCAAAGAAAGACAACAAAGTTCAAGCTTACCTTACTTACCTTACATATCTCGCCTTAGGCTTATAATTATCTTGCTTTGTTTACTTCTGTACCTTACTTACAGGTACTTTACTTTTCTTTACTTTACATACTTTACCTTACTTGCTTTACCTTACCTTGGTCACTTCAATACGTTACGTTAAATACTGTGTCTACCTTAAGTCTGGTTAAGTCGTGGAGTCTTTGTCAGAAAGCAGGAAGAAATCATCTGAAATGATCTGAACAATTTTTTTAACGGTTGATAGTATTAAAACTTTTCCTCATATATTATCTAATTTTCCAATTACACTATATACATATCTGTAAATATAGCCATGTAGCTCCACAAGGTATTAGCCTAAATAAAACAAGTCCTTAGGGACAAGCTTTTGTGCACTCCAGGCTTTCTTATGTATATCATCAAAAATGCATATCAAAAATTCAAATTATTGGTTTCTCAATTACAAAACTAGACTTGCTAAATAGGTTAAGTTGAAGGTTCATGAATTTTGACAAAATGTCTGTAAATACTATTAGCCATATAAAATTTGGCTACCACAAATAGTAGAGTTACATCATCACAATTGTACAAACTGTTGAAAGCTACAAAATAAGTTAGTTAATAACTGGCATTGCTACTTAATATCCATGTTCTTTTTTATGCACTGTGTTACCATGCCCTAGGGTGGGCTAGCAACCGAAAATCATGTGGGAGGTAGAATTTACACAAGGTCACAACACCGAGCACTATCAAATCATTTATGGTATATTGGGCAGCATTGACAAATAAAAGTTGTATAATGCGTGGATCAGATATAAGATAAGAGACAGACAATAAAAAACAGGAGATTTTAAATCTACATCAAAATAAGATCAAATAAAATCAGATATATTTACAGAACATCTAGATCAGATTCAGTCGAAGAATAAACAGGTGGTCAACACCTTAGTCAGATTCAATAGGAGAATAAACAGGTAGTCAACACCTTATTCAGATTCAATAGGAGAATAAACAGGTAGTCTACACCTTATTCAGATTCAATAGGAGAATAAACAGGTAGTCAACACCTTAGTCAGATTCAATAGGAGAATAAACAGGTAATCAACACTTGAATCAGATTCAATAGGAGAATAAACAGGTAGTCAACACCTTAGTCAGATTCAATAGGAGAATAAACAGGTAATCAACACTTGAATCAGATTCAATAGGAGAATAAACAGGTAGTCAACACTTTAGTCAGATTCAATAGGAGAATAAACAGGTAGTCGACACCTAAGTCAGATTCAATAGGAGAATAAACAGGTAATCAACACTTGAATCAGATTCAATAGGAGAATAAACAGGTAGTCAACACCTTAGTCAGATTCAATAGGAGAATAAACAGGTGATCAACACTTGAATCAGATTCAATAGGAGAATAAACAGGTAGTCAACACCTTAGTCAGATTCAATAGGAGAATAAACAGGTAGTCAACACCTTAGTCAGATTCAATAGGAGAATAAACAGGTAGTCAACACCTTAGTCAGATTCAATAGGAGAATAAACAGGTAGTCAACACCTTAGTCAGATTCAATAGGAGAATAAACAGGTAATCAACACCTTAGTCAGATTCAGTAGGAGAATAAACAGGTAATCAACACCTTAGTCAGATTCAATAGGAGAATAAACAGGTAGTCGACACCTTAGTCAGATTCAATAGGAGAATAAACAGGTAGTCAACACCTTAGTCAGATTCAATAGGAGAATAAACAGGTAGTCAACACCTTAGTCAGATTCAATAGGAGAATAAATAGGTAGTCAACACCTTAGTCAGATTCAATAGGAGAATAAACAGGTAGTCAACACCTTAGTCAGATTCAATAGGAGAACAGAGCTTAAAGTGTGCCTGGACGGTCATGGACGGAGTCCATGCACTTATTTTAACACATTCACCGCCTACACGCCATGTTAAATGACTGGCTGTACTACGAGTTAACTCGTAGTAGGCGGCCAATGTGTTAAGACCTGAACGCCGTCCTGCCACTTATTGGCCAGCACTGACTGGAAAGGTGAGGGGCGTCCAGGCACTTCTTTTGGAAAAGTAAGGGGCGTCCAGGCACTTCTTTTTTCACACTTTTAGCACTGTAGGAGAATAAACAGGTAGTCGACACTTGATGAATCAGATTCAATAGGAGAATAAACAGGTAGTCAACAATTGAATCAGATTCAATATGAGAATAAAGAGGTAGTCAACATTTGAATCAGATTCAATAAGAGAATAAACAGGTAGTAACACTTGAATCAGATTCAATAGGAGAATAAACAGGTAGTAACACTTGAATCAGATTCAATAGGAGAATAAACAGGTAGTAACACTTGAATCAGATTCAATAGGAGAATAAACAGGGGGTTAACATCTGGATCAAAGTCAGATCAATAAATCGGATACACTCGGATTTCACCGACAATTACACACCTAAATCAAATCATAATATTATACTCACAATATTTAGACAACAAGCTGTTTACACTGGGTCAAATCAGATACAGGTTTAATACACGAATCTTGATCAAACTAAGATCTATCCATAGAAAGAATAACAGACGACTTAGCACCATGGCCAAATCAGACACAAGCTATGGGTACAACTACTAGGTGGGTTTTGGGTTTTTCACGGTATTTGGGTTTTTCCAATACGTGGTTTAACCACCATGATGAAAATGAGAACCACGAAAAGCAGTCTCAGACTTGGAAGTCGATCTGGAAGTTCAGAGGAAGCCGAGACGCTTGAACTCCTCCGTGATTATCGCAATGACGTTCACCACATCGTCCGAACCTCTGCCCCCCGAGGTCAAAGGGTTTGAACTTTGAACGCGTCGACCCACTTGCTGTGACCTGACCCAGTCAGCCGACCTTCTGCGCGAGTCATCGTTGCCATGGCGATGGGATGTTGCATCTGAACGCTTTGAACGATGATGATGATGATGTTTTGGCAAATTGTTGGCTTGACCTGAACGTATGCTGCGATGGGAGAGGGTAGACTGTGGTCTTGGTTCTGTAGCGAATCCTCTGTTGGCTGAAGGGTGATCTAAGTCAGACGAACATGCGGCTAAACAAAAGGAAAGTAAAACAAAGGTAAAGCATACAAAGGATAATTGCACTGGGTCAAGTAAGTATAATGTTACAAGGATACTAATAACAGGTTGGATGATTATGACAATGATGATGATAATTACGATGATTATGATGACGATTATGATGACTGTGATTACAATGATTGTGATTACAATGATGATTATGATGACAATGATTATGGTGACAATGATTATGGCGATGATTATGATGCCGACGTTGATGATTATGACGATGGCGAAGACAATGATGAAGATTACAATGACGATTATGATGCTGACGATGATAAAAATACTAAACTGTATCAAAGCGGAAAGGAAGTCACGCTTACCGATTCTATTGTGTTTTCTTCTGTACACGTCGTTGATCATACTCTTGATGTGATATCTGTGTCCTTCCCTCCGATCTTCCATCTTCCTTCCTTCAACCAGTTGATCCACCATCTCCTAAACAATCAGAATTATCAATAGACCTTATACAATTCATCTGACACAATGAAAATAGAAATGGAAAATCACCAAAGGAAATCGAAACACTGGCATTCTGGCACCCCCGTCAAAAGGGCGCCCGACAAAAGGGCGCCGACAAAAGGGCGCCCGACACAAGGGCGGCGCTCTTAAAAGAAACAGCATCGATGAAGAGTCGGCCTATAAGTGATAATATTATGAGCAAATAAGCAGGTCAACGACGACGCGACAAAGAGCAATTTCTACTAAACTATAATTTCACACATGATGTTTGTTGAAACCCAATATGATCCGAGGACCTGGAAGAGGTGCTAAAATAAACAAATCAGGTGCAGAAAGCGGTAACATGAGAGGTTGGAAAGTTCGTTACCACGTGATATGAGCTTCATATAAAAGCAAAGGAAGCAGGGCAGGTCTACCGTTTGGAAATCGTTTACATCTCTATTCGACATTGAAACATTATAGCCGCGTGTTAAGAACTTTTAGACTTTAACGACATTGATGATTGAACCATTAGGCTAACAAATTATTTTCTGTAGACGACAGTAAGCTTAGTTTTAACTTTTTTCAGATTCCTAGTTTTAACAACTTTTCAACTTCTCAATAAATTGCTTGTTTGTATTTCTCAAATAATTTTTTGCCTTCCAAATCTCGTTAAAACTTAAAGTCATAATAGCCTATGTAGTGGTGGCTCACTTGTCGTTTTCAAATCATTTATTTCATCCGCGATATCTTTCAAGATAATATTTCTTTTAAGAGCGCCGCCCTTATGTCGGCGCCCTTTTGTCGGGCGCCCTTTTGTCGGCGCCCTTTTGTCGGGCGCTCTTTTGACGGGTCACCGGCATTCTTGTGTTAATTATGAAATTATTCCATACAGTGCAATTATCCATTTCCTGCTATACTTATTTAACACAGTGTCATTAAATTTTCACCCTTTTACTTATTTAGCAGAGTGCAATTATCCTTTCTCATTATACTTACTCAACAAAGTTAACAGTGTGCACTTGTCCAATCACCGTATAATTATTTGACAGAGTGCAATTATCCTTTTAACATGTGCATGGTTGCCACAAAGAATTAAAGGTTTAGAAGACACCAAATGTAAACTCAAACATCAACCCGACCCATCACTCAATTCAAATAATTTAAATAGTTGGTTGTTGTAAGCCTTGTAAGGACATAAAATATTGGATTTACGATTATGTGTGCAATATTAAAACATCTGACTTTTGATTGGCTCTATAGATGATGTATGTTATTTTACCATGTATGTACACCAAAATGCGAATAGCAATTGGTCATTTGAAGAATATTGCTATATCTTATTGTGGTCAAGAATCGAAAGTTGGAGAATCAGATGAGTCAGGTATCAATTCTTGAAGAGGTGAGTTTTCAGTGTCGAGGCTTTCCAGTCTGGGGGGTGATAAACTAACTCCTTCCTCACCCTGTCTTTGTCCTTGACCTTTCTCTGGCCGTGGTGGTAACTGGAATCACTGCCCTCCATCGGTAACACTTTCCGGGCCCTACGAGAATACGTCTGGAAAAGGAAAAATTGTCAATTAATAATTAATCCCAAGAATTTTATCCAGCTGACCATGTGAGATAATTTACCTATTATTTTGGACGCTTGTGAAGTTTAATAAAAAAAAAGGCTCTACATAAACAGCCAGAAATTATTATAATTAATCATACTGAGGCACCAAAGAAATTATCAGCTGTTGAGCAAACAATTAGATTACTTCTTTCGAATAACATACTAAAATAATATTTACAATTACTCATTATTTTACAATTACCAATTATTTACAACTGAGAATTATTTACAACTGATAACTATTTACAATTGAAAATTATTAACAATTACTATGTACAATTAAAAAATCACTTACAATTGCTAGTTATTTACAAGTGAGCAACATGTAAATTACCATTCAATGCCAAACAGTCATTCACAAATTCACCTCTAATGAATTTTCCTCGAATCTGACACCAAAATTACAGCTGAAAAGAAACTATTTTGCCTGAAGAATGTGCCGCTGATACCTTGCCAGGATCAAGATCTACGTTTGGATCGTTGAGACTCGTGTTACGTGAACTCGCTCGAGACAAAGGAGTGGCCCTCATGTTGCGTCCAGGACGAAGGCTCAACTGGAAAAATTCATTAACATCATCCTCTCAGTGTTTCATCTAAACTAATATAACAGCGAACATTCCACATGACTTGATATGATGGTGAACTTGAGATGACAGTGAACATTCCACATGACTTGAGATGATGGTGAACTTGAGATGACAGTGAACATTCCACATGACTTGAGATGATGGTGAACTTGAGATGACAGTGAACTTGAGATGATAGTGAACGTTCCACATGACTTGAGATGATGGTGAACTTGAGATGATAGTGAACATTCCACATGACTTGAGATGACAGTGAACTTGAGATGATAGTGAACATTCCACATGACTTGAGATGATGGTGAACTTGAGATGACTGAACATTCCACATGACTTGAGATGATGGTGAACTTGAGATGACTGAACATTCCACATGACTTGAGATGATGGTGAACTTGAGATGACAGTGAACATTCCACATGACTTGAGATGATGGTGAACTTGAGATGACAGTGAACTTGAGATGATAGTGAACGTTCCACATGACTTGAGATGATGGTGAACTTGAGATGATAGTGAACATTCCACATGACTTGAGATGACAGTGAACTTGAGATGATAGTGAACATTCCACATGACTTGAGATGACGGTGAACTTTCCACATGACTTGAGATGATGGTGAACTTGAAATGACAGTGAACATTCCACATTACCGGTACTTAAGATGACCGTAAACTTTTCACATGACGAGATGATGGTAAATTTTCCACATCACTTGAGAAGTCAGTGAACTTTCCTTGTGACTTGAGATAATAATAATTTTGTTAATTCAACAATCTGGTTGACAGACCGCAACCAGTTAGGCTACAGTGTACAATTTATTATGCATCTGAAACAGTTTACAGGAACTCAGATTACAGTATACATAAATCTTAACTACTAACTAACAGAACAGACAGCCTGCAATAATCGGTGCTAATAACAGCCTACAAAGCATTCCTGGGCTTTGTCCACCCTATACGGGGCAAGAACTCGTTACCTCTTGCTCTCCATCCAGCATGTTACCCTTTGCGTTACTGATGACTATTAACTTAGGGTGGACAATGGAAGTTGCAGAGCAAGAAGAGATGTAACGAACCTGGCTAGCAATGCTGCTAAATGAACTTGTTTCCGATTCACTCCAGTAGCTTTGCTTCCTGTAAGAAATTAATCAAAAGATTGGATTTGAAACAAGAATGTCTTATTCTGCGGAGATATGATCAATCATGTATGATCTATCATTTGCAATAAATGCTTGTTTAGCAAAAACCGAATAATCAATAAAATCCTGGTAAAAAGTTTGGCAAGAAGCCGGTCATTAACACTGGACATGAAATAAAAGAGGTAAGCTGTTGAGGCCTAAAATGCAAACATGAGTCCATGAAAAGGGTTCATATTCACAGTTGATGGATAACATCAATAAGAAAGCAGCATCATACTTTTTCCGTCACCAAGTTAGAGGTCTGGAATGGGCTCCCAGGCCTTTATGCTTAGTGCCCAGACAAATGTTTATGATGATCTTAAGACTTCTTTTAACCAGGGCTTCTGAATAGTTACCAGTCAGGGATCCTATATAAATTTCCACAATGAGTGAGCGAGTATGTGTGACTCTGAGCGAGTGAGTGAGTGTATGTGTGTGCGATTGTGAATGAGCGAGCGACCGGGCGTGTGAGAGTGAGTGAGTGAGTAAATGAATAAGTCGCTTCTAAGTAAAATTGCTCACTATGTCCAACTCACCCAGATGCTTCTTTAGACAGCAAGTCATCCTTTCTGTACTTGGGAATGGCTTCTTTTCTTTCATGTGCTCTTTCTTCATAGTCTTTCTTGTCGGTTTCTACATTGGTGTCATGTTCTTTTGTTTTCGTTGTCTTCTTGTCCCGTTCTTTCTTTTCAAATTCCTTCTTTTCTAATTCTTTCTTTTCCTGTGCATTCCTTTCCTCCTCTTTCTTTTCTGATGCTTTCTTTTCCGACTCTCTTTTTTCCTCTTCTTTAATTTCCAATTCTTTCCTTTCAATCTCTTTCTTGCTACTTCTTATCTTTTTCCTATTTTCCTCTTTTTCTTGTTCCCTCTCTTCCCGTTCTTTTGTTTCATCTTTGTCTGGATCGTTATTTGTTGCCTTCAGCAACAGCAAGTCTTTTTCTTTTTTGACACTTTCATGTTTCTTTCAAGACAAAGAAAACAATAATATCACTAAATATTGTCATCATTAATGGATGGTTCAGGTAAGTTGGTGACTTTTTCCCCATTTGAGCTTCGTGTCATGGTCAGATTACCAAGCAAGTAAGTAGGTACTTTATAACATAACATATTTTATTTTGGTACACCAGTATAATACAAACCGTAATTATTAATTACATCATATCTTCAAGTTGTATGAATTTACCCAGGAGACCCAAAAGGGGTCAAAGGTCCTGCAAGCCAGAGCCACCTGAGAGCATTCGGTTTAAAGATGAATCACAGCTAACCGAATGAAGTAAAAACTAAACAGTAAATTTCGAAACTATTTTAATTATTTCAATTCTTATAAACTGAAAATAAATAGAGTATAACAAACAGCGAATACGGTACACATTATAAAAACACTAAGTAACAGATACACACTCTCAGATATAGGCTAAGTGAATCAGTGATGATTCATAGAACTGTCTTCAAGCGCACTGCGGGAACATTGAATAAGAAGAATACTGATTTCCAATATATGCAGTTAGCTCATAATCAACCCATTATGCATCCTTTGTACGTACATGACTTATAAAATTCAGATGGGAGTTGACCTGAATGGTCCCTGGTGTGCAATTCATCAGCAAGACAAGTCCATGAAAACAATGATTATGATGATGATAATGATGATGCCAACAACTATATAATGAAAGGATGATGATGGCGGTGGTGGTGACGATGATGATGACGACGGCCATCATTATCATCCAAAAACATCATAAACAAATGTGCACGGTGCTGCTCGTGATAAAAAGAATGACAATTACTGATGACTGACTGGTTAGCTGGCTGGCCCATTCCTCCCTCACTAATTTATTTTATTTATTTTTTAATTTTTTATCTTACCGAAGTCGATTCCCCCTGCTCGGCCAGCAATTCCGAGAATAGATCTGGATCAAGAGGTTCCGGAAGGTAAAGCTTAACTGGTATTCGATTGAATGGTTCCAGGACTTTTGGTAGTACTACGGCCAGTCGCCTCATCTGGGCAATCGGCTCGAATTGCCCAGCATCAACTTCGTCGTCGTCCATCAGTAGTTGATACACCACCCTACCGAAAAAGAAACTAATTAATGCATTGTACTGCTAATGATCACGCTCGGGAATAAGTTGGTGCCCTTCCAGTAGCCTTCAATGTCGATTTTTATATTCAATTGTTTACGCACTGAAAGAATAACGCACTTTTATATTTTACATAAATTTAAAGGCATTTTACAACATAGCATCAGATGTGTAATTAATCATATACCGGTAACCACAAACCTTTTTAAACATCTATTTTGCAAATCGTTCATTAGTCGCCATGTTTGTTGTCGGGACGTTGCTAGCCAGACTTCATGAATATTAATATATAAGTAAGTAAGTATAGTCTCATCACTCCACATGCAGCGAGCAGTGGGATATCAAAATAGGCAAAAAGCAATAATAAAATTTAGTAATAGTGATGTAATAAAGATAACATATAGTTATCTATACTGTGCTAATAGTGCTTACTCTCCAGAGGCGACGGTAGAATTGACAGTATGACAAACAGACAAAATTCCTAGCAGTTTGTCACAGAGCCGCGCGGCCAATTCAATTTCTGTCAAACTGTCATCTGTTAATAACTACAACATCATTTTACTAATTCATCTTAGGGAAGTTATATAATGGACCTATACATACTTAACTCTAGAACACGAGTATAAATAATTAAACCAATTGCTAACACTTAGGCAGCTAGGCTATATGACATTCCTCAAATCAATAAAGCGATCGATCAATCAATACGTTGATCACCAAAATAGAGATGAAAGTTAACAGTTTGGACATAATTATATCCAGTGGCGCCTATCACGTGACTTTCATAAAAATTGTCGAAACGTGCATGGCATTTTGCGGAAATCCTGGTTGCCCCACCCCCGCAGGACCCCACTAACACTACAATTTACAAAAGGCCTATGCGTTTCGGCAAAGAATCTATATATTATGTCATCTCTATAATGTCATCCGCTTCAAATTTAAGATAGTTAATATGTCATTTTTAAAATTTCAAATGTAATTATTCGTCGATTTTCAATCATAGACATAAAAGGCGACATTTTCCTAACCCAAAGTCTGGCCACACTATTTATAGTTTAATTAGATATACACCTCAATGTGTCACACGACTATACAAGGAGTTTCCAACAGGTTTCCAGTCCTATGTCTAATAGATCCTTGACCTCTGGTACAATTATTATAATACTCATAAGTGCGTGATCACTTTCGATAATTTTATTATTCTGCTCCACTGGATATTAAGAATTCACTATTTATTTTGGTGTATAGATAGGTTATTTGTCGTATGGTCGCAAGCGACTATTAGTTTTGTTACATTTACTAACAATCTCAAGTTTAAAAAACGTCGTCGTCAGTCACTTGTGTGTGGCAATCACGACTTCAACTGGTATGTGAATAATTTCATGGTCAATAAATAACTGAAGGAATGTCCTGATTCCCCTCCCTTAGGTTATTGTGAGCGTTTTATGTGTCGACAAAGCGTATCGGACTGCTTTCGATTTAACGTCTTGTCCCAAATTATGCGATTTACAACATCTGTGAAATAATGGGATCTAGAACTTTCTACAGCTCCTAAGAACTAAAAGCGAGCGAGCAGAAGTGTAATTCACAGGCTTTTGAAGGTCTTCGATGGGACTGATCGGAAATCGAAAATGTTCTGTAGCAGAATTTCTGATCAACAAGAAACCTTGCTGGTGATCCATTCAGAATGTTCAACTAGGAACGCGTGTGATCTCACTCCGATTTAAGGTTGTCGCCAAATCAGCTAAGTTCTAAAGTTTACAGATTTAAATACTACTGTATACGACTAGCCAAAATATGCTGAACACCACAAGACACAGTTCTCTGAGCTGGGTAGACTGTGCTATACAATTTCAGCAGGTCACGTCAGGGTCATATATGGGAGTTATTCAGCAGGTCAAAGAAATTTAAACGTAAAGAAAATATTAAGAATTGCACAAATTTTTTGGTAGGTCAAGAGTAAAATAGGCAGGTCAAATGACCTGCCTATTTTACTCTTGTCCTAGCGCCACCACTGTAAGATAATGACACCACTGTAGGGTAAAGACCTAACCTCCAACATATTTTTAGTTACTTTACTGAAGGAGTTAGAAGTTGCACTAGGCTTCCCAGTAACTAAAACTATATAAAGGCTGGGTGATGCAGGTGAGTAACGTTTCAATAATTTGGGACGCTAGTTATTTTTACTTTGACCACAATTCACCAACAGATTGTGGTGGTTTACGGTTTCACTTAAAGCAACAGTTGACTCGTGGCTTGTGCATTGGACTATTGTGTAATTTGTATTGTAATGTAATATATTGTATTGTAATGTAATATATTGTATTGTATTTGAGCATTTGTGAAGCACCTCTGAACGGTTCACCCTACTAAAGGTGCTTTATAAATGACTAAATGCAATACAATACAATATTCGTCATGCCTGTAATTTGATGCAGTAGTGTTCGAGCAACATGCCGAACTGCTGTTATATATCTTCTAAATAATTTTTGACCTGTGTCCGTTGTTTTGTTGATGCTTCCAGAAGTTGTTGAAGGGATGAAGGAATCCTACAAGAGGATCCTGACCGTCAATCGTCCAGCGCTCGTTGAAGAGATCGATTCGGAGAATGGTTTACTCAATCAACTCGAGAGTAAAAACGTTCTGACGAAACGACAGGCAGTGACGATTGGTGTTAGTCAGCGCTATTTCTTCATTCGTTTTCATAAATGCTGGCTGCCTCTACAATTTTATTATGAGTGATATCTATCGAAGAATAGATCCCTCCAGTGTTGAGATGCTACTGGAACTTAATCCTGAAATGGATAGCCAGCCCGATGTCTCTTATGCTTAATGAAAATATGTGACTATGGCCGCAACAAGAGACCACTTTTCGGGAATGGATTTATTAAGAGTTTCCATATGCTGATAATTAATTATCATAGGAAACGTATGGTACAGATTTCAGAACGTTTGGTCCAAAGTTTGCACCCTTTGTAACGGAAAACATAAAAAATCATGTGACGGGAAATCGCAAATAAGAATTCTGTTTCTACCTGATGCAAAAAGGGAATTTTTTTGCCTTGATGCGTCAGGTGGCGTAATATAGTTTACAAAACAGTGAGCCAAAGGCGCAGTTGCATGGAATAAATGCAGAAATCAGTACGGTAATGATGGTTTTAGGTAAAAATTCCTTTTCCAACTGATCTGAAAAGCGACAAGTGATCCCTTTTCTCGGCTGAGGTCATGTATGAAGACTGCAGTTTCACAGCATAATCACCCAGTTGACTGAGGCACTGCATGTGTGCAAATTCATGTCTTATCTGTTGTGCATTCATTATCCTATGTACACTAAGCTTTATCCTGTCCATGAGAGCCATGTTGAAGTCCACATCATAACAGACTTAAACAGAGCACCATTACAATAAGCTTATTATCTTTGGTGGAATTGAATTGTGGCACATGTCTTGTCCGCTCTATATCAGAAGAACTTGTAACAAAGTGAGTGTAATTGTAATTGTAATGGACTTTAATTTTATGTGATTTCGCTCACGTTCTGCATTAACCTTTGTCTTTAAATGCAATTAAGAAGAAGTCAGTGATGTCAGTTAGCAGAGTAATGCTCAGTAAGCAAGATGAGAGCTCAGCAGTGGTTCACTCAGCACACATGCGTGCACACACACACACACACATGTGCACACACACATCTATATCTCTCTCTTCTTAAGACCTTTCTACTTACATTACACATGCGCGCACACAAACACACGCACACGTGGAACCAAGCAATGGATTCCTGTTGGCATGGTTGTTCATAGTCTCTGGATCAAGTGCTGTGATAGGATGGCAGGACTACAGATTATACTGATCTCTGCAATCGCATATTTACCTTGGCTTTCTGTTTCTGTTGTTTCTTTAGCGAATGCAAGATCCCTTCAGAAAGACGGAATCTATTCTCGATGCTCTGCATAAAAGACCTGACGAGGATTTTATCAAATTTTGTGAGGCTTTGAAAGCGACGAATCAGGGCCACGTGGTCGACAATTATCTGCTTGAGAATGGTTCTACTGCCTTGCCTTCACCTGCTTCGTTAATTTTATCCTCGTCTTCAACTTCCACTGTTCAAAGTAAGTGTTGCCTAGTAAATGCAGGGCTCCTATAAATTGTAGCCTAGAAACAGTTGCCTGGTATTAGAGGCCTAGTAAGTGTTGCCTATAAGGAGTTGCCTAGAAAATGTTGCCTAGTTAGTGTGGCCTATTAAGTGTAGTTTTTAAATGATATGTCTAATTTTAATATGATCTGAATGGTTTTTAAATGATCATGAAGTTGTTTATCATGCATCTGATTTGAAATGATTATTAAATGATCGCGAAATTGTATATCATGCTTATGATTTGAATGGTTTTTGAAATTATTACAAAGAGCTGCATGTCATTCTTATGATTTGAAGTGGTTTTTTAAGATAATCATGTAGAGTTTTATGCCATGTATGCGCTTTGAAATGATTTTTTAATGATCATGAAGTTGCATGTTATTTAAATGATTGCATGCTACATAGTTGCATGTCATGCATATAATTTGAAATGGTTTTGAATGATCATGAAGTTGTATGTCATGCTTATCATATGGAATGGTTTTTGAAATGATAACAAAGTTGAAAATGATCTTGAAGTTGCATGTATAATTTGAAACATGGTTTTTGAAATGGTCATGAGCTTTTGTATGTTATGCTGTGTTGAACCAGCTGCTAAATTACGGTAGGTGAGGGGATTAGCCAGGACGTAGGGAAACTTTTGATCCTTTTGATTCCTCCTTTGACACCATCACTTGAGATTTTGAGATTCTATAAGGGGAAAGGTCATAAAAAGTTATGTCAACAAACAGTCTCAATCAGATTATTGTTTGTATGAAGGACGCAGTTGATATTATTGAGGGAGGGAGAGAGAGAGGGAGAGAAAGAGAGCGAGAGAGGGAGGGAGCGAGGGAGAGGGAGGAAATTGATTTCAGAGAGACAATATGAAGAGAACAAAAACTCTATGATCATTTTAAAAACCACTTCAAATCATAAGAATGACATGCAACTTTGTAATAATTTCAAAAACCATTCAAAATGATTTTCGAGAGTGGTACCGGTATGCATTCTTATCTTTCTGCAGAGTTGGAGATGAAGTTTTTGTTCTCTTCAAACTGTTTCTTGTTTTCTTTTTAATAGATGAACGTTTGATAAGATTGGGAATTGACATTAGAGGTTAGTACCAACTGCATCCATTTTTTAGTTTCTAGTTTTTTTTAGTTTGGACTCGATACTTGTGTAATTGTAATTAGTTACTTCTATTGAGCCGATGCCTACTGCCCCAGACATCATCTGATGGCGCTCCATATAAACCTAATCATGGTGAGGTTAAAATTCAAAAGGTCATTCCATAGGACGTAGAGACAGACATCTACGGCGTATTTGTATGGAATTTTCGTTTAATTCTTTGCTTGGCTTTTTGCCAAACTTTCGTCAGTTTTGGCAGCATCTCTTACTTTGAGCTAGTGCTTCATCATCATTGTTGTCATCATAGCATCGTCATCATTCTCGTTATCTTCATTATCATCATCGTCATCATCAGTGTCTGGAATACTGCCATGTTTAATTGTTTATGACCCTACCAACCTGTCCTTGTCTGTGTTGTACATTGTCCAAGTGCACCACGTGTAGATATGTTTCCATTGTTAAAGTGGTTTGCATCCAATAATGCTTGACCAATGACCATGCATCATCTCGGCCAAGTAAATGAACCACTTGTCATTTGATCAGCTGAAAAATGGATTTTTAACCTAGAATCATGATTATTGCTTTTTGCATTTATTTAATGCAACTAAACCTTTGGCTCACTGTTTTACAAACTATATATATTGTACCACTTGATATATTAAGATTTAAAAATGTAATTATTGCATCTGGTACATTCAAATTTAATTCTATGGCTAAAAGTAACATACATCTTTTCTGTGGATTTGTTGTGAATGGATTTCTTGTTCTTCGTTTTTGTCGTGTAGGGGAAAATGGGACGGAAAAAATTGCAGAAGAAATGACAAACATTACTTTGCGACGAGAAGATATCGTGGTCGATTCTGTGACTGTGCTGTCGCGTTCGCAGCTGTTGGTGAAGGATGAAAATATCGGAACAGGTAGCGGGTGATATTATTTACTGGTGTGTTAATTAAAGCTTTGAGAGTAGCTCTTTGAATGCATATATTCTAAATGTTGGAATGAATACTTAAATAATTCTTACACACACAGTTGGTCACTCAGTCATCAAATCAATCACTGACAATCAGTCAATTATTCTAACAGATAAACAATGGATCCACTTTCCCATTGTGATGGTAGACAATAGATTGCGCTATTGGACAGTAGATATATCATTGGACCACACCCACAGTAGTATATGTCCAAATGCCAGGGTCTACAGACTGGACACGAATGGACAATTTAGTATATCCGCATTCAGTATTGGGGCACTCGCTGTACAAGTCAGCGTACTCATGCTATTCTTAATATCATGTACCTATCTTGTACCTTAGTCCTTAGCTTATGTAGTAACAGCACATCATGCTTCTGTTATGTACCATAATCTGATGGATTCAATTATTTCAGCACACAATAAATCAGTTAGTAATCTGATTGGAAGCAGGCTTGGATTCAAAGACAATATATGCATTTTGAAAGTGCTATTTTGTTTTCATTGCACAAAGACAATATGAATTGAATGCAAAAAAACAGTATCCATTGAAAACAAAAGACAGTACGCATTAGAAGCAAAGACAGTTTTGCATTGAACACAAAGACAGTCTTTCAATCAGTCTATCTATCAATCAATCAATCAAACAAATTGTTCATAAGTCACTGACTTTAATCAATCAACCAACCAGCTTATGAATAAATTAATCTCTGATTCATTCAATCAAGTACGAGTCAATCAATTGTTCAGTCAGTTGAGTATTATAATTACGGTTAATTGGAGATTACCTTGCATTTCAGGTGAGCATTTACATTTACCGGTACTTTACATTTCAGGTGAGCCGCCGCGTGTCTTTAACTCTCCGCAGTTGATCGACTTGGACAAAATTGTTGTCCGGAAATGTGATGGCAACTTCTACGCTTCCATAAAACATAATGTGAGTGTACAGCTTTGTCATTTAAAAACCTACAGTACTCTGAATTTTCATTTATGCCAAATACCTCTACATTGCGTGAACTTTAATTATATTACACCAAACGTTGACATTGCATTACATTGATTACACCAAATGCTGAAATGTTTGCATTGCATTTGACTCGCACCAACTTACGATGAATAGTATTACAGCAGATTGCATCAGCTTAAGTTATTGAAAATTCTGTTTCTATTTAAGCTTCTATTATTGTAATTATTATTGTATTATTACCAGAAATTGTAGTAGTGGTAGTAGTGCAGGGGTTCTCAAACTTTATTTTTATTGTACCCCCAAGTTAAAAAGTCGAATGATGGCGTACCCCCAGGAAAGTCAAGTCAAAAACAAAATGCCATTGCGAGGTCCCTTGCAGCGACAACTAAAAGTCAACTTAATCATTGGTGACATCGTTTATTAGTGTAGTAGGCTATATAGGGAGCAAAATTTAATTTGAATCATGATCTTATCAGTAAAATTTAAGCTAAAAGGGAAAATTGGTCTATAACCCCTGTAAGAGCCAACATATATAGTGATATGGGCTTGTTTAGATTAGCACAGATTTAAAATATAATGGTTTAATATTTGTCAATTTCAAACGCAAATTAACCCCATGTTTGTTTTTGATAGCAAGAATAGTTTAAAAACATCTTTACCCAGCTATGACGTACACTGAAAGGAATCACAAATATTAAGTCTCAACAAGGCCGTAGCCAGGATTTGATTTCGGGGGGTGTTTCACTCACCAATTTTCCTTCCACAAAAAACTGATGACTTTTTTAGTCATCCGGCATATTTCGGGGGGTGTTTTCATGATTTTATTTCATGGTTTTTACATCATGTGCTCGTAAATGCATTATATTATTTTTCACATTTTCCATTTCGGGGGGTGTTCAAACACCCAAAACACCCCCCTAGCTACGGCCTTGAGTCTCAATCAGAAATTAATCCTTAGGCGAATTCAGCTCTCTGCTATTTGAGCTCTGTACACTATAGTACTATACATAGGCTGAGAATTTCTGGCTTTGGTACTTTCAGCCATTTATACATTAATTGTTTCAAAATTATAGTACCGATAATTGACCTAAATATAAATATGCTGCATGAACTGTATAGGCCTAGTATGTGAGTCCAATTATAAGTTGTGAAAGAAATAAATGGCGATGCTGTTATATGTTGCAACGTTAAAAATCATCGCTTATCAAAGAAAGATGGACACAAAGTCCATAAACTCAAAGAAAATTTATATTTCTGAAATTTTTCGCGTACCCCTTACCGGTGCCTGGCGTACCCCTAGGGGTACGCGTACCACAGTTTGAGAACCCCTGTAGTAGTGGTAGTAGTAGTAGTAGTGGTAGTGGTGGTAGTGGTGGTAGTGGTGGTAGTGGTGGTAGTAGTGCTACTACTATAGTTGTAGTAGCGCAGCCGATGAGAGAAATTCTGGGCTCCTATAGCAGAGCATTGACTCCTAAACTATTTGAAGGCTTTATGAGAAAAATAAACACGACTGTTCAACCCGGAGTTCATTCTTCACATGGTCAGGAGGACTGTTCCATGCAGTGGGTCCTGACTCAGACAAGGAACAGAACTTTGCCACACCTTGTAGAAGACCATGGAACTTGTAGCTATTGTGGGTCCCTTTATGTGGAATCACCTTCCCTATGGAATTCGTAGCAGGATATTGATAGGAAATTCACCTGCATCGTTTCGCTGCTTGAAGACCTTTCTCTTTTCATGGGCCTGTCACGCTGAGAGCAATTGAATAGCTCTGCTGCGAGAAGCACCTTACAGATGTTTTATTAGATTAGATTAGTAGCATCATTGTTATTATTATCATTGTTATCCTTCTCACTGAGAGTGGAAGCAGATTAGATTAGTTGAGATTGGACATTGGTGTGTTTTCAGTCGTACGCAATGAGTCGGAGAAGTCGAGGGAAGTGCCTCATCATCAACATCTGCCACACGAACGGACAAGATCCGCGGGAAGGAGCGGAAATCGACGAAAGAATTCTCCAGAAGCTCTTCACCGAACTGCATTACGACGTCTGCATCTGCAGAAACCTGACGGCCACAGTACGTTGCTCTCAGTGCATACTGTCTGCTTTTGATGCATACTGTCTTTGGTTTTTTAATGCATACTGTCTTTGCTTTTGATGCATAACTGTCTTTGCTTTTTATGCATACTGTCTGCTTTTGAGGCATACTGTCTGCTTTTGAGGCATACTATACTGTCTTTGCTTTTGATGCATAACTGTCTTTGCTTTTTATGCATACTGTCTGCTTTTGAGGCATACTGTCTGCTTTTGAGGCATACTGTCTGCTTTTGATGCATATTGTCTGCTTTTGAGGCACACTGTCTGCTTTTGAGGCATACTGTCTGCTTTTGATGCATGCTGTCTTTGCTTTTTATGCATACTGTCTGCTTTTGAGGCATACTGTCTTTGCTTTCAATCCATTTTTTCCCGCAAGCTAGGACTGCCACGGCTAAAATGCAAGACTTTACTTTCTTTGGCCTTGCACTGTGGAAGCAGCTTCATAACTGTGAATGGGATATTTTTGATCACTTCTTGCTTGTGTATATTTTAAGTCCTTGGTAAGAATCTTTGCAAAAACTCTTTGATTTCAGGAAATTGAAGATGAGTTGGTGAAAGTCGCAGAAGACCCACGTCTCGTCGGTGACCAGAGTTTTGTTCTCTTCGTGATGAGTCATGGCAGCATTCGATATTACGACGGTGCCATGTCCGAAGTCATCTTTGGCAGTGACGGCGTTCCCATAGCGACGTCGCAAATACTTCAACCGCTTGCAGATTGTCAAGCCTTGGCCGGAAAACCAAAAATCGCATTCTTCCAGGCGTGCAGAGGAGGTAGTAACAGACCAAAAGAGTCCAGTGTTTATTTTAAAAATTCTGTTGCTTCTTAGAGAAGTTTATTGATGAATGTGTTTACAGAAATGTTACCGTTTCTATTGCAGAATTTTGACAGACTAGCTAGTACATGTTTCTTTCTAAATAATAAAAATAATGATGATTATCTGGCAATATCATGTTCATTTGATAACAGTTATTTAAGATGTGACTTAATAAAATTGTTTTTGTTACTTTTTGTTTGCATTATGTTTTTGGATCATCAAAAAACAGTGGATGCACTCACTAAAAATGATATAACGTTTGTACTGCTTTATATTTTATTGTGCAATTTGGCTGTTTTACATAGATATTAATTGCCTTTAAGTCTGTATGATCTGATTTAAAGGTTCTTACTTTGGCCAAAATATTAGCAAAAAACCGTATGGGATCACTTTTTTTGCCCACCCTGTATACATGTGCTCATCGTTCATCTATACATTAATCCATCCAGTCTGACGAAACCATGGGAGTTCTATCACTTTTAGTGAGTGCAGACACTTAAATTCTGTGTTGCAATATGCGATGATGATAAATGTGCACTCTCATATTTTATCACATGTATGAAAGTCGTTGATTGTTTGCTTTTAGATAACTACGATCAAGTGGACTGCATTTCTGAGAAGTCTTCTGCTGAGGACGACGACATGACAAGGCCAGACGCCTGTCCCCCGGGGGCCATCAGTCTCAAGGACTTTGTCGTCGGATTTCCAACACAAAGTGGTAAGCCAACCGTGTATATTGTTGCGTTGTATTGTATATGACCATTTGTAGAGCACTTCTCTCGACAAAAGCCTTTCAGAAGCGCTCCCAGTGCAATCGACTCCGAGAGAAAAGGCAGTTGATTTAAGGCGAGAGAAAGATGAAGAACGACTACAAGAAAGCTGTTGATATCTTTTTTTATCCATTGCGTACCTGCTATGGCCTGATGGTTCCTCTGACTTATAATCGTATCATATTGAGAATTTATAAATCGCCTCTTATAGTACTGGCTTTTCAGACGCGCTCACAGTATAACAACCCTCAAAGTAAGAAGAAAAACTTCAAGCAGCAAAGCGATGAAGATGATACCCTCAATAAGATCTTACTACGGATAGAGAGATAGGTTGGTCATTCCACATAGAAGGTCCACAGTGGCAATGGCGCAGTGTTGGGCCATGGTAATCCTCCCTGAGGAACTAGGAGATCAAGTCGATCATAATGTTTGTGACTTGAATATTTATTCTTCAGCAAATTACATTTTCTGGTTACCGAGTTTTACAAGAAATCAAATGCTGTACAGAAGTTGTTCGACTAGGAAACATTGTGAAGATTGTTCAATTTTTTTTATTACTTGCTGATTACCTCAGATGGTCCTCAATAGTGTAGTGGTTACTAATAGTATGCAGGGCTCAGTTGAGAAGTGGCAAGTCGGGTGGTGGGTGTTCAAATACCAGATCAGAAATTTGGTTTCATGATTTCTACTCTCGATTAATATTGTTTATTACTACTAAAAAAATATTGTGATACTTTTTAATTAGTGCTAGTAATAAAATCTGATGATTATGTGATGATTGTGTTTGTGTGGAAAGGCTTTCGTTCGTTTCGAAACACGAGGAACGGCAGCTGGTACATAAACGCCATTGTTCGAGTCTTCATGGAGGATGCGTGCCACATGGATGTCTCGGCTATGCTTCGAAAAGTAAGGGCAAACAGTATTGTACATTGCACTATTGTTATCTATTGTAATTGTCATTATTGCACCTTTATTAAGCGCCGCTGTCTCATGACTGAGCATCAATCAATGGCACCAAACAATTGTCTTGCTCAATTCCTCTGTGCAGTAACCACCTTAAGGTTCTTGAACCCATAGATACTCTCCTTCAGGGGCTAATATGGGTGGGAACAGCTCTGTTCTCTAGATTCTTTGCTTGCCTTCCCACTGCCCACCATGCGATGGAATCCCAGTAACACGTGCATTCCAACAGAACCATTCTTTGATGTAATGGAGCTCCTCTGGCTCAAATTCACTTCCTTTACTTCAGGCGCCCAAATTTCTCCTTAATATTTCTCACTATTTCTTCTGGGCTTCCAAGTGCTTGGGTAGCCCAATGCAATTTCTCCTGGCAACTGACTATCATATCAGTGCCTCAGATTCACATTCGGTGTGACCGTGCCCGCGTAACAAATGTAATTAATTATTGTATAGTATTGCATGTGAGCAAGACCCCACGAGAAGAAGCAGGTTTTGAGGAAAGAGAATGAAGAAGACAGAACTGTAGAGCAAAACAGAAGCGAAAGTGCATTCCAAAGAGAAGGACCAATTGAGGCAAATGATCGAGATTGAGCCATAGCAGTAGTGATGTAGCTTTTCCGGAAAAGTATTTTGACGGAAAGTTTCCGGAAAGTTTCCGGAAAGTTTCCGGAAACTTTCCGAATAACCGGAAAATACATTAAACTCAGGAAATATAAGAATTTCACTCTCATAAATTTTTCTTATAGTTTAAACTCCTTTTATTTACAGTACTTCTGTCGATGCAAACAATGTTGTACTTAAATATAATTAATATGAGCAATAAACCCTATTCATTGGCATTTCAGACTAGAGTAACTTATAGAAAACTAGTTGCTTGCATGTCTGCAGTCATCTCTGTTGCAGGAAATGTGTAAAAAAATTGATATAAACATGAAGTAATACAGCATCAATTTCTGTTTCTGTCTTTATATTTTCATAACTCACAAATATGAAGGTGACTGAATGATAAAAAATATTTTCTCTAAATATACACCAAAGTTTAATTGCATTTAATTCCTAAATGTACCGATATTTTTGGGCTGGGTGAACAATTATCACTAACACTAGCAGTGCCATTTATTGAATAAACTATTACTTATAACCACCTAAGACTGCTTATAGTGATGGATGTATTTAGTAGCATTATATTGAAAGAAAATTTCGGACTCCTTAGAATTGAGTATGTATTTAATAATATTTCATTGGCGGAAAAATACGTCGGAAAGTTTCCAGAAAAATATGAAACTTTCTGGACAATTTTTTCCACCTCACAACACTAACTTCTGATAGTGATTGATGTATTTAGTAACATTATATTGAAAGAAAATTCAGACTCATTAGAATTGAGTATGTATTAAATAATATTTTATTGGTGGAAAAATAAGTCGGAAAGTTTCCGGAAAAATATGAAACTTTCTGGACAATTTTTCCACCTCACAACACTAACTTCTGATAGTGATTGATGTATTTAGTAACATTATATTGAAAGAAAATTTCGGACTCATTAGAATTGAGTATGTATTTAATATTTTATTGGTCGAAAAATATGTCGGAAAGTTTCCGGAAAGATTCGTTGGAAAGTTTCCGAAACTTTCCGGAAAGATATGAAACTTTCCGAGGAAAGTTTCCGCCTCACAACACTACATAGCAGTTCTACTACAAGGGACAAAGAGGTCAAAGCTATTGGAGGGATGAGGTGGACAGAAACTGGGCTGTGACAATGAGGGAGGCTCTTCCCCCCCAGCTCTCGACAATTAATCATTAATTCTAATAATAGTAATTAAGTGTTTCTGATTGACTTTAGGTGAATGGAATCGTGTCGACATGGCTGCCAAAGACGACAGATCCCAGGATGCAACAGAAAGGACAAATCGCTTCAATATCGGACAATCTCACAAAGCCGTATCTTTACCTATTTCCAGGAATAGTCGAAGACTGCTGAGCTGTTCATTAATGCTCCTTGTTGTCTGCCGGTTGGGTTAAACCGTGTTCCGTTAACCTAGGGTGTTGATGAAGTCAGTTTTCCACGGGTCGGCTACTCACTGCGTAGCTAATTTACCGTGCATGATTATCTATGCTGGGTTTAACTCATGCTGTTTAATTCACGCTCGGTAAATCCTCATTTGGTTGACCTGTGCTTGGATAGTTCTTCGACGATTTTGTGAACAGGTTCTTTGGTATTAAGGGGAACATCTCTGCGTAGGACAACTGGGAAAACACGAAGAACTGGGTTATGACAATTGGGGAGATTCTTCCCCTAGCTCCCTACAAATTACAGCAGGTGACAAGGCAAATCTTCTGAGGGAAAGTCTAATATATGCTGAGATTTTCTCTTCATTTGAAGACCTTTCAGAAGTCTTTGATCCCAGCTGTTACGCTATTGCTTTTTGATCTCTCTCACAGTTTTATGTTGGCTAAGCAGAAGCAGATAACTTGCTGCAAGCATTTGCGGCATGGGTGCTGTTGTTGCCATACAGTGTACAGTTGAGAGCTGCCATGCAGATGGAAGGTATAGACATGTGGGATATATTTCGTTTATTCAAGAAAATTTAGTTGACATACCACAACTTGTTACGTGAAAAAGGAAATGAAAAGTGAACTGAACTGAACTAGCTTTTTCTGCAAAATTCTATGCTGGGAAAGAGTTTTTACTGGCTCATAGAGCTAACACTGTGACCAGTCGTGAAGCCTGAAGATATCTCGAGAGATTAAATTAAAGTCATCTTTTATGGGCAGTTGAAAGTCATGCGGTCTGGAGTGCAGAGCATATGGCCTATGAACAATACGTGAATGGCCTCTTGACAGGGTGTATTGAAAGAAAGGGTATGACCATTGTACGACGGCTGGATAAGAAAACCTGATGATGTTTAGATTGTAAACCCAAGATTGGTTTATGGAAAGATGTGTCGAGGAAAGTCAGCGATACGTATGAAATGCCAGTGTTAGTGTTAGTGAATTCATTTCCTTGTCATCTGACAAGTGGTTCATCGTGTATCGTATCCATCACAATGATATATGTACTTTTCACCAACAGTGTTCACTTGGAATATCGCCAGTGGAAGAGAAATCTTGTCTGTCCATCGACTCCATTCCTACTGGGATTTAGACCTTCAATTCTCAGGTTAACATTCCAGCGCAGTAGCCACTAGACTGTTACACACCAGTTTTGCATCAAACGGTCATACCCTTTCTTTCAAGTCCCTTAAATCTTTTTTCTTTTGCCGTGGCTGGGCTGGGAGCGCCTCTGAGTAGTTTCTTGAAGGGGCGCTATATAAATGCTAATAATGAATGAATAATGAAACGATTTTTTATTTTCTTTGGAGCTTATATTTATATTGCATTTGGCATATATCTAAAAACCTCTCATATGATTGATTCTGTTATAAGCACCACTGCCAAACAATACAGCCCCTATACTATACTACTATTTTTGGATTTGATTTTGCCCCGGGTGGATGATGGCATGATGCTGTGTTGGAGATTTGCTCAGCTTTCTACACTTTACCCTTTTATGGGAGATTTGAATCCGCACATTCCATGCTTCAAGGCAAGCACTCGAGCCAACATTTCGCACCAATAGTGTCTGATGGTGACCAACAGGCACTGAAACGTAGCTGTCTGACAGCATGATGACTGAGAATTGCAGTGAAGCAGACGGACAAATGCACCTACAACTCTGCGACAATGAAAGCCCTTCGTAAAATTATCTCGGACCTCTTTGAAAACCTCTGCCCTCAAGTAGCATGCAATCTTCCAGAACTAGACCTTAGTCTTGCCTGCTGCCTTTATGCAACTGCATCAAGATCCTCGCCTCATTAGCCACTCGTAGGCATATATGGAACAATCTTTCTTCCAGCACCATGAGCTCCACATCCCTTGCTGTTTTCGAGATACATCTAAAACTGAACTTTACACAGTACCATCGTGACTGAATTTTCCCTGCCTCGTGAAATGCCTCAGAAGCATTGCTTTAAATCATTGACTGCATATCCGTTGTTTTTGTTATTACAGGTATATACTATACGGTGCTAAATACAGATAAGCATGCCTTTTGTATTGTATAGGCTGCCTTAAGATCTATTTGTTTGTCTGTCCGTGTGTTCCTATTAACTTCTTCTTGACGTTCTCTGCCTTCAGGCAGGTTCGTATGTCCAATGACGCCACTCTTCTCTGTTCTGTGCCTTTCTCTTAAGTTCACTTTATCCATCTTCTGTCAGCATCCAGTCCAGCAACATTGTTCTTGGTCTACCCCGCATCTTTTTCCCCTCCATTCTTCCCTCAATGATGTCTCTTAGCAGGGTGTTGCTCCTTAAGATATTAACTATATAATATTATTTCTATGATGTATATATAAGAATTGTTAAATAATAAACATATTCAGAAGTTTTTAGAATGATCTTTGTCCTTTTCTGAATCTTTATTTAATGGTTTTTCAACAATGACATGGTCATTTGCCACTTATTTTCCCGTCATTTATTGTGTGATCATATTTTACACGATGATCTAGGATCATTTTAACATGATCTTTTCAGGTAGACCTGATATTCTGGTAAATCGCTACTTAAATGCGACTCCCGTTCCATGCTAAATATGACAGTAAGTTTAAGACAGTCCTGATCGAGAAAGATGAGGACACCAGGATGTCACTCTGAGTTTTCAAAAGGATCAGATACAGCTAAAAAAAGGCTAGGAAAAGCTTGATTGGAAAATAGGTGGAATGTAGTTTTATTGAAATACAGATAAAAAAAACATACGGAATTTGAACAGTACTGTATACAATTTGACAATGATGTTCAGAAGTTAGAAGTCAGAACTGCATATATAAATTACACGTAGTAGATGCAGGGTCTAGCCTACCTATAGGCTTCACTTAAATTCAATTGGAAGCAGATACGAGAGACAACCATGATTTAAGCGTGCCACTCTGTATTATGCGACATAACGGCAGTATAATATAGCTTTAGGCCTTCAGCTAGATATCTATACAATACAATTAGTCATTTATAACGCGCTTTAACAAAAACAAGTCTTGCACAAGAGCGTGCATATATCACAATGTAATCTAACCAATAATCTGTTTAAAATGTCCCAACAAATATCGAATACATATATTCTTAACTGCTAATAGCTCACACTTGAGTCAAAGGTCAACCCGCATGTCTTTCTATAAGCTTACATCCTATATGAGCTATTCTCAGCCTTCTCAACCACCTCCTCAACTTAAGGAGAAGCAAGCGATACGAGGAAAATATGGGCTTCCTACCGTTTGCTTCGCCTGGATTCCCTGGAGTTGAGGAGGTTTAGGCTACCCATGATTACTTTACTGCCGCCGCCCCTCCCGCTCGATGTTTTACATTGGTATAATTCACAATAATTACCATTTTGAGCATATTGATCTAAAAAAATCCCCACAATGCATGGCGTAACGGTTGGCAGGGGCGGATCTAGAGGGGCCAATCTGGCCATGCCCCCCCCATTTAAAAAGTGCATGTCTATTTCCACCTATTGTTAAAAGGCCTTATGCTCTGCGTTCGCGACCACACAACTTTGAACTGCCTAGAAAAGATGACTTTAATTTCATCTCTCGTGTTCTTTTTAAGACTGTTCGCAGTGTTAATTCTAAGAACTAGAAATTAATCTATCTTTCGCTTCCAGCCTGAATTCTGTGGACAATCGTTACTTCATCCTATATTTACTTCTTTAAAATACTTTTTGTTTTTGTTTCATGTAATAAGTTGCGGTGTGTCAACTTAGTTTTTCTTGAATAAACCAAGTATATAATATATATATAAACGAAGTATATATGGAACGTGGCCCCCATTTGGTTTCACCAAGCCATTCGTGAATAACCTGGTGCCCCGCGCTTGGCTTTCGAGTGGCGCTTTAGAAATTTCGAGTTTACGATTACAAGCCATTAAATCAAAGCAGCGGGAGAGGTAGGATACTAGAGAGGTCATATATTATTGTTGCTTGTAGAGATTACTTCGGCCAGGAAGCCTATAGCTGCAGATGATCATGATGACTAAAAAAAGGTCATCATGCAGTTATTTTGGCAGGGAAAACTGGTATATTTTCCAGAGATTTCGACCAAAAGTGGGGCACGGTGGTGTTTGTTTGTATGTGCACTTGTTATAGCGCCTCTTCAATCTCTCTCTACTCAGAGGCGCTCCCGAATGCAGAGCGGACACTGCATCGGAGTTTCACCCCGAAGCGCTGAGCAATTGTGAGTGAAGAACTTGCCCAAGGTCCTTACGCGGGGAGGTGGATTCGAACCTCGAACCTTGCGGCTTCAAGGCAACGACGCCACCACTACACCACCGCGCCCCACAAGTAGTGGTGGCGTCGTTGCCTTAAAGTTCAAGTTTCGAATTCACCTTGCCGCGTATACGACCTTGGGCAAGTCCTTCACTCACAATTATTGCTCAGCGCTTCGGCGTGAAACTCCGATGCAGTGTCCGCTCTGAGTAGCGAGAGCTTGAAGGGGCGCTATACCAAATGCACATACAAACAAACAAACAAAAAAGACTAAAAAGGTCATCATATTTTTTCTGGCAAAGATTAGGCCTACAGAAAATGTTGGCCCCTTTTGAAAATTTCTGTATCCGCCCATGACGGTTGGCTACCGTTGCACATGACTGCCCATTAATTGATAATTAATTTAAGACCGCCCATCCTTCTGCCCAAGATTGAAAACTCTTAATCGTAATAAAATATGAGGTCGTTGCTCGTAATCTGAAATTTTAGCAACAGATCACAATCCCTAAATATTGAAATCACCTACCTGTGCTATCCCAGAGTAACGTGCGCTCTTCCGTATTTATGTCGGTCGTCCATGTAAAAATAGCGGATCGCTAAAGTGATTAAAGTTGCGCATTCTTACAAATTTGGTGCTCGCTTTGTAAATTCTAATTTGAATCGCTATGTTTTCGAATCGGCCGTCGGTTAGTACCTGCATTGTAAAGTTTTCAGTTGCAGAAAGGAATTTGTGTGAAGCATCGAGCGCCCAGCAGCTAGCCTACATAACTATTTTTAGAATCTGTTATGGCCAGTATTACTTCGCCACTGTCCCTAGTAGTGGCGCTAAGCGCCACTAACAAGCCTGAAGAAACTACGAGGGCAACGTCAACTGCCCTGACAACTTTAAGATGTCTTTAAACACTAGAAGCTACTACTACTACTACTTTGTTATAAACAGAGGCACCTGTCGGATATGAATAGCTGCGGTGCTCTTGAATTTCCACCCTTATGCTTGTACTTTTGCGTATTGTACGACAACTGGACGAAGAATCGCATTTTAAAGTAAGCCATTCGGGTAAAACTGTATTTTAGCGTATTTTATTCCAAACGCGTAAACTCAAAATATAGCGTATTTAATTAAAACTGATGGAGAAGTTCAGTGATTTCGGTTCATTGTCAAATAGTACTTCAAGTAAGGCATAGCCGAGACAAACAGCACTTCAAATAAGGTATAGTTCAGCCAAAGCAGACAATATTTTCCCGAAGATTTGCGGGGAATTTCAAGGTTAGCCACTGGAATCTACATGCACTCCGTTGTTGTTCATGATCAACATTTCGTAGACCCCAACGACAGCGAAATTCACACGCAAAACATTGAGATCTGGCACCTCGACCAAAAAACATTTCCCGGAAACTCTTTCTACTCCACCAAATACCCAATGTCCCTCTCTCCAAGTACCTCTATGGTACTTTCTATGAAAGTATTTACTCTCATCTATCTCAACTACAACCGGTTCTCCATTCTCGTGAAATCCTCCAATTTGATTTGCATGCAAATCCAAATAACGCCCCAGATCCTCACGAATTTTTTGTGTTGCAAACTTCTACATACAATACAAACATGAACCGTTACAACGATTTTTATAACATAATACACAAAATACACACACTAAATAATAAAATACGCTAAAATACATGATATCGATTTTGAGATAATAAAATACGCTAAAATACAGTTTTACCGCCATTCGGTAGGGAATAGTATTCACTGGCCAAACCGTTAGGTGCTGCCCGTATCCCTGAAGCCCGAATCCCCCAAACGAATTTCGGCCGGATTACCGAATCAAGACCTAATAATTTTTGGACCCTAAACCGTGTTATCAACAACATTTAATAGGTTCATTATGCCATGTATTCAACCATGGGCGCCCGCACATAGGGGCAAGAGGGGGCACTTGCCCCCCGGAAAATTGACAACTCTTTTTATAGTTACTACTTTTGGGTTTCTAACAAATTTCTTCGCCTTAGAGAGTTAATTATATTAATGATGCACAAAGTGAAACAAATAAGTCTATGTTTAGAAACCTCCATAAAAATAAACATGCTTTTAATTTTAGATTTCTGCCTTGCATATTTCAAGCTCTTGCTAAGACTCTGACCATGACTACTGGGTTTTGCCTCTGCCACAGGCGCCCATGCAAATGACTTTTTGGGATGTTACTTTGTTTCAGAAGTCAGGGAAGCGAGGATTTGGAAAGCGAAGAACGGTTGTTCAGCTTGAAGATGAACCGCGACGACAACCAACGTACGGCTTTGGTTATAAACCAGCGGAAGAGGTTCAGAAACCCGAAGGTAGAGTCTTTGATTGGTTGCTTGCATGATTCTCAGAATGAATGAATCGACAATGTTGTGTGATAACAAAGATGATTAAAATTGTAATCTTAATCATGATAATGTTGTGTGATAACAAAGATGATTAAAATCATAATCTTAATCATGAGTTTATATAGCACTCCTCAGATGTGCTCCCAACCTGACAGCTCCAAACCACAATCGTAGGGAATGGTTTTCAAACGCTTGTGAAAAGGGACAAAGAAAGAACAAGAAATATGAATGAAATAGAAATAGTTTATTACCCTCCTCTTTGATCCAGACATGGGACTGGCAACACCAGAGTGCAGAATCCATTCATTCATTGCCCTTCAATGATACCTTCTCAGAATTGTTCCCAGTCCAACAACAGCAATAAAGAACTATTTTTAGAATCTGTTATGGCCAATATTACTTCGCCACTGTCCCTAGTAGTGACAGCTGGATTTTAAAACTATAAAGCCTGGTGTTTTCTTGCCCAAAGGACAGACATGAGCACTTGTAATACGGTGCACAGTGCATGCACCATGACCTGACCTAATTTTAATGGAGGTCATTTGAGCCTAGCATCTTTAGAAAGAAGGTCAACTGCACCATAGCCTAACCTAAAAGTAAACTATGAGGTGCACTTCATCATGCACCATGGCTTGTTGGTCTTTATCTACAAATGCAGCTGATGTGTTTCAGTGAGTGGCAATGCATTGAGTGGAATCATGAGTCAATACGCAATGGATTCACCTTCAGACGACAATTCTGGTGACGATGATGTGGGCAGCCCAAGCAACGGACCTCCACCCGCTCAGGAGACGCAGAAAGGTGAACAGTTAACAGCTTTTGAGATAGAATGTACATGTTCAGTTTTGCTACATGCACAATTGCGTTTATCTCTACGTCTTTCTTGTTTAACGAATGAACATTAATTTATTATAGTTTTTGTTATTATTGTTATTTGCTAATATTTATTTATTGCTATTCTAAAGTATTATTTATTTCTATTATTATTATTTTGCCCTATTGTAAATTTATATGATCCCTCAGGGACTTCAACATTATTGGTGAGAACAGATTTGTCTGGAAATGACATCATTATTATTATTGTTGTTGTTGTCTCAAATATTTTTTACTTCCGTAAAGTCGCACTGAAGTGCCAATCAGAAGTGTGGTTAGTCAGTCACGCGCCAAAGGAAGAGCATTTGTTGATAACCTGACTCATTTTTATTTCTGCCTTTCTTAAATGAAATAATTCTAAACATCAATGTGATGTGTATGATGACAAAACATATAATATATAACAATTAATGTTTTACAAGCTATGACTATTTTTATAGTTTCTATTTTACTATCAGATTTGTCTTTATAAAGATGATACCCTATGTGTTATTCCATGATCACAATAATTTTTGACGGTGCTGTATAAATGTTTCGTAATTGTTTCTTTACGTGTGTTGTCTTGTGCGGCAGATAACAAGAAGTGGCCAAAGTTTGTTGCTGCAACCGACACGCAGCTTCCGACGTTCAAAGCGGCCGAGACGAGTGTTGCTAACGACAAGTCGAAACCACAGGTTCCCCCTGTTCCAAGTGGAACCGGTGTCTCAAGTGGAACTGGTGGCTCAAGTGGAACCGGTGTTTCAAGTGGAACCGGCGTGTCAGGTTTAACCAGCGCCTCAAGTGGAACTGGTGCATCAAGTGGAACTGGCGTCTCAAGTGGAACCGGCGTTTCAAGTGGAACCGGTGTCTCAGGTGGAACCGGTCCAGTAGGAGATGACATTGACCTTAAGCTGAAAGACTTCTTGGCTGTAAGTATTCTGTTGAAACATTGAGTAGCAGCTACTTTAGATTCTTGATAAAGATTAAGAACATCGGTAATTAAACTGATAATATTTCATCTATGAATAAATTACAGTTAAACAATAACAGTAACTCATTTTCATCAATTCACTCGACTGCCTTTTGTCAATTCTATGAATTATGTAATGTTTATTACCATGTCTGTACACCATTGGTCAAATAAAGAATATATTCTTATCTTATTATCACTGACACAGTTGGAAAATTCTCAAGATTAACTCATCTTCGACATTTTATCTTCGTCAATCTTGCACTAAAAGACGTGTAAGGGAGGCTCAGAATTTGTCATGCCATGAGTTACGTCAGTATTTGGTTCGTTCTTGATAGTTCTTTTTGGAAGGGGTTTCAGATAATGGTTAACACTCATGGATGACTGACACGGGGTCACTTCCCACGGGGTCACTTCCCGCTCCACTCCCAAAGGTCCACTCAACCTTCCAATCGGTAGATGGCATTTGTAAAATGAGTTGTAGGACGTGATGGCTGCCGACCGTTAACCTCAACTCCTGTGATAACTTGTGGTCATCCGTAATACTATGGATTGTAATCATTCTGCATTGTGTCAGTTCGAGATTAAACGAAGATTATTCTTATTATATCTTCGTCACAGGAAATCGAGTCGATTGACGTACCGGAAAATCCATCCGTGGAAGATGTCGAGACAAAAGCTGATGAGAAAGAGACATCGGAGTTGAAACCTCCGGAACCGAAACCTGAACTGAAACCAGCCGATCCGGCTGCAGATAGCGACGCAGACAATGGAATCGGAACATCGGAAGATGATGCCAACAACCCACCTGTTGAACCGAAAGGTAGTTGCTGCAAATGTACAATGATATCTCTTTTTGCTCATTCCAAGCAACTTAACAATGCCTAACTACTTACTACTCAGTGGCATTGCCTAACCAACTTCAATGGAAAGTATGTCAGTATGATATTGGAAGGGGCCCGGTAGAGTAATGGTTAACATGCTGGCCAAGAGTGCGAGAGGTAGTGAGTTCGAGCCCCCGTTGGGCGGACGTGCTTTGTAGGCTTCTATTAGCGCCGTGTAATTACAAAGCTGTCTGTTCAGTTAGAAGTTAAGTTTAATTAAGATTACTGCATAACTTGTAAATGTAAAGCGCAGTGCGTTTGCAGGCGCTCAATTAAAGAAAAGATTATTATTATTATTATTAATAATAATGATAACAATGTTTGTTTCTGTCAGAGCCGACATCCATTTGGCAGCACTGTTTGGACGAAGGAACGCAGTGCTACTACTATTGGAACATAGACACGAACGAGGTGACCTGGGAAAGCCCGCCAGATTTCTCGCAGTACCTGCTTCGCTACAAGGAATACGAACGTCTGCTCGCGAAGTATGAAAAGGAAATGGCCGAGTGGAAGAAACTGCACGGCGGCCGAAAGACAAAGAAATCAACAAAGAAAGAACGGTTGGTAGCGTTGCATTGATTGGTTTTGGTGGCCGTGTTGTTACCAAATTGTTTGCATTGAGTTTAAATTACCCAGAAACTGGGTCGTCATCATGCCATGACAAACACCAGCCATCTGTATTCACTGGCCGCAGGACAACATCCACCATTCATGCTTGATGGGGAGAAGTGTCCAACAGGGATAATCCTTCCTCGTCATGTCTCCCAAGGCCCTGGCACAGTCCTATTCACATTTGCAATTGTGCAATGTGTCCAAACAGCTGAAGCTTTCTTGCTTCAATCATCCCTGGTACTGAGAAGAAATTTGGTGTCGTTATAGTATTTTAGGAAGAAATTAACTGTTGCATTGTTTTTGAGGATAACCAATATGTTTTCGATAATTTGCCAAGAAATCAGGTAAATCCGATATAATTTTATGCATCCACCGATAAATATTCATAAATTATTCTAGCACGTGCATATGTGCTTATTAGTTTCTTTATTCCGAATTTTAGAAAGCACAGAAAGAAGGTCGAAGACAAAGAGGTGATTGAACCGTTGGTTTCCTATCCACCAATTCCAGAGGAGGAAGAGGAACCGGAGACGGAAGAGTCAGCTCCACTCATCTACGGACCTCAGAAACCACCTGACGACGTCCTGGAAAAGTTATTGGAAAGCAAACCGATCACAGAGGACGCAGCAACACCCAGCAGCACGGGACCACAACCGTCGCATTCCGAACCAAAAGAAAAGGCGGCCAAGAATCACGTGGCTCTGTCCGATGTGGAGAAGCCAGCCATGGATGGGAGCTCGACATCAAAGAAACACCATCGAAGCAAGTCTTCAAAGCACAGCACCGAGCCGGAAAATGTGGAAGTCGAGAAAATTCAAGACTCGAAGTCGCACGACTCCGAAGTCCGGTCGTTCGAACGTAAGGTGAAGTCGCAGGATCGCGATGTGAAGGCAATTTCTCAGAGCAGTCCAATAGCCGATGGCGGTGACGTGTTGATGAGCGTGCTCACAGGTCCCGTCGATGATGGAAAGACGTCTGGGACGAGCACCAAGGTTCTTCCAGAGGTCAAGGATGAGCTGATGCCGGATGGAGAAGCGAAGGTGGAAGAGCTGGAGGATGAGGATGACTTTGTGAATCGAGAGCTGGAAGAACCGATCTTCACGCATTACGAGTACGTGAACAAGAAATACGAGGAGGAACAGAACGACGACAGCGTCGACATTGGCATCGATGACATCGACCGGGAACTGGAGCTGGCGCTGGAAAGACGAATGGTCTGTTGTGCAGTCGGTTGTTTATCAGATTACTGTTTGTTAAATACTGGAAAGTCTTATCTGGAACCTTCTATGGCATGATTTATTGTACGTATATGCACTCATTAATTCATACGTACACAGTTACACATAAATGCACAGTTGTACATGTACATGAATGCACATGTACATAAATGCATCCCCCATGCTGTGTACATTTATTGTCTATTCTGACCTGAAGACTTTGGGAATGAACTTTAGACTTGCCTTGGAAAGATATGGCGTCTTTAACTATATTTTCCAAAAAATGTGATATGCTCTTTAGTAATCTGAAGAGTTTGAGAACTTGAGCTGGCCTTGAAAAGAATAGGAAGGATCCTTTGCTCAGTTTCCTTCAAGATAATTTGCTTCTCTTAGAATTATTTTACTATCTGAAGTTATCGTGAGAACAGCGCATGTGACGCTCTTCACGTGTATAAGCGTATTTTGTTGTGATGCTTTGCTTAGAATAAAACCGAAGCTGGATTTGGGAGCAAGAAACGAAAACACGAATTTCTTGGAAAAGATTTGAATTCTGAAGTCAAGCGCCAGAAGACAGGTCAGCTGCTGATGATGAAATTCTGCGGACAAGCTATCTTTTGTTCATTCTCTCGTATTTATTGTTAACTGGAAGTAAAGCTGTAGTTCTATGCACCAGGTTGTGGTGTGTGTTGTCATTGTTAGCAGACCTGTGCTGTGGAATTAATTAGTGCTCTTGCATTTAGAGTTTGCGATTCATTCTCTTCTGGTTGATACTGTCTCCGTCTGAAGGTAAAGATAACCCTTGCCAACATGTATGATTATGTCCTTAAACCTTAGTCCTTCCACATGCTGGCAGCATGGAAGGACTGGATAACTATTGTTCCGAATGCAACCCTTAAGGAACTGTGGTACTGGTATAAAACGCCACCTAAGACTGAGAAAACTGTGCCTTAAACAGAGATGGCGGTAGGTAGAAACTGAACGCCATGGTAACGAAAACAAATTCGATGATGTTAAGCAATTTTGCATGAAGGGCTTTCTTTCAGTTCCTGTACAGTAGCCATCTTGACAGAATCTCAAACCCGCACACTCAGCATCACTTGACCAATGTACCGGTAATGTAATGTAAGTCTTCGAGAATGTACTCCCAACATATCTCTGCTGACCTATGCTCAAGCTCCTCCATAATTTAACACAGCGGAGATAATTGTCGTATAAATATGACATGCTAGGTTTCAGTTTGTGATGAGGGGACGATTTTACCTGATCCACTAATTTGTTTGTTTATGGAATTGGGATTTCCCCAAGTAATCTTTCTCGTCAATTTTTCTCCACAGAAACTCCAGTGGATGATCTGGTTAGCAGTGCTTGGAAAACTTCTTCAATTAGAGATGAAATCAAGACGAAAGTTGACGAACTGGTAATCCATCTTTTATCTTTTAATTAAAAAAATAACTCTAGTGAATAACTTGATTGCTGTCAGCCAAGAGGTCGGAGTTCATATTCCTCCGCAAAGGTCTGAATTTTTTTAGATTTCAGCTCCTCCTGTACCCGTAGCCAAGATTTTTCTGTGTAACATGTTTTTCAGCATCTTTACCGTGACATTTACGTAACTAACATGACAATGGAGATGTTTCTGTGACGGATTTGCCTTTCGCGTTTAGGCGCAGGTTCTTGATCTGGTGACGACGGTCTTAGAAAAGCTGGAGTTCTTAGAAGTGTCGCAGAGCTGCCTGTCTAAACTACAGGTGCTGCTTGTTCAGACTCAGGTGAGATGAGTTTTCCGTGGCTTATTTCATGCTTGTATTGTATTAAAACATTTTAAAAGCGCCTCTAATAGGGTGAAACATTCAGAGGTGCTCCCAGTGTGCAAGGCCACGAGAGAAGAAATAGGTTTTGTCGCCCACTCTCTGACGTTGAAAGGGCAACTCCTAGTTGCACAGTCAAATAAATGCTTGCTTAGCTGCCAGGCGACGTCTAGCTTCTCGTGTTGCAGGGCCGTCCATCTGGAATAATCTCCCTTCAACGCTGCGTTTATTACATCTGACCAATCAAACTTTGCTTCGTAAATCTCTCAAACATTTTTTAAATTTTCCGTGGCTGAGCTGGGAGCGCTCCTGTGTAGCTTTCTCAAGGATGCTATATAAATGCACAGAATAAATGAATGAAGAGTCGGTTATTAACTTATTATGTATTACTTACTACATTGTCTAATGTCTATTGCTTGTTGCAGACAAGACTGGAAGATTGGAAGGCAGGCGGCCTAAGCACGTGCTACATGCTCCAGCGACTTCAGGAGTCGGCTGCCACCCTCCAGCAGTACGAGCTAAACGCCAGCCCACCGGGGTGGTCGTGCCTTTGGGACAGGTATGAACTGTTTCTCTCCAGTTTTTCTGAGTTGACGGTTGAACTTGTTGAACCCCGAGTTAGACAACTGACTAATTTCGGCCAAGCACCGCTACTGCACCGGGGAAAAGTCGGCCTGCGAGATATTTATGGGCAGCTGGATAATCCACGTTTCCATGACTCCCATATTTTTATGTGGACTTTTGACGATGTCTTAGGAACTATTTATGTGGAAACGAGGTTACGTGTGGTGACTGACAAGCTTGGGTTTCAACAAAGAAGTCTTAAGACATAAGAGGTAGTAGAAATCTATGGCCTAGCAGATCGTAGGAGATTTGAGCGCCTGCCAATTCGAATTGTCGATCCACGATCACGCGGTGGAGCTGTTTTGAGCGAAGAATCTGCGAGATGTCAAAGATCGGACGTTCGAGAGGATTTTCCAGCAGCTGTGAGTATGGAACGATGGAAATGTGTTTTATTTTTATCGTTAAATTGGTATTTGTTAGAGTTGTGGTGTTATTAGTTTATTTACTGTTTTTAATAATTAATTATCAAGTGCTGTGTAATCAGTCACATTTAAGATAATTGTAAGCCATAACTTGTTAAGCACAAGGACATGGATTTAACTGCCAACCTTTTTAAAAGCTTTTCCTGAGCCAATTTTTTTTAACCCCCTAAAAAAAAACCTACGCCACTGAAGTTGGTGCAGGATGTGACCTAGGTCCGTCAGGACTGTCTCAATTAGTGAATATCTGTGCTATCGCATCTTTAATGTTGCGGGGTCCTGTGTAGTGTGTTCCAGTTGCTTATTGTCTGGTTACATTTCTGATACAGTTATTTACCGTCCTTGTGCTCAACAAGTTGATTAAAGAGTGTTAATAAGACATTGTATATAGAAATATCTTTCTTTCAAGAACTTAGACAATTGAAACAACCTGAGCCAGTATAATTAATGTTTAACTTTCTACCATTGCCATTTTTCTTGTGGCAGTTTCTACTAAGATAATTATAATCGTAGTTTATTTTGGATCTTTTTCCATTGTCTGAGCACTGCATTGTTGCACTTAACCATGACGCTGTAGTTGAATTTCAGATGTGTTTGAGATGGCGTTCACGGATCATAAGATGTGCGTCGTTCCTCCTCCTCTTCCCACCAGAGACTGTGTCTGCTCGACTTTATCTGTCGCCTCATTTTGATGTGTGGAGGCTGCCTCTCTTTCCTTCTATCTACTCTGCCAAACGTTCATTTATTACATGCCTCTAAGGACTGGTGTTTTGTCAGGACTGGTGTTGTTGTCAGTTGAAATGTGTTTGTGTGCACATGTGCGTGTGTGTGTGTGTGTGTGTGTAGCCTTGCCCAAATTCTGCCCTACCAGAGTTGCGTTAACTTCCTTTCTTATCTCAGTTCTGCATTAAAGATTACCTGAAAGTCCTGAACATTTGCATCAAACTACGTCATTTGCCACGACTTGCATTGATCAGTAGTTGCCTTGCAATACATCATACTTGCTTTAATTGATCGCAAGAATAGTTTGCCTTATCATCTACCTGCCTTTGATTGTCACATATTTCTTTTTCCTGCCTCTGTTGTTTCTCAGAATGATGACAATGCTATGCCGCTATATAAGGTTGCGTGAAATGTGTTTGCTTTGCAGGTTTCCCCACTCAGTAGTATTTGAAGATGCCACAAGTATCACTGAAATTTTCATGCAGTTTCCCAGCCCAGTGATACATATCTCTGTTACAACTTCTGTACCCACATTACCTTCAATGATTCCTAACTTGCTAGTACAATAGCAAAGTCCATTCTCAACATAAATGACATGATACGCCTTCAAACAGTAGAGGTGGTGAAGGATTTCAACCGGTTGATTCGTTGATAAACTGAGCATGGTCAAGGTCACTTTAGTACGAGAAAAAAGTGTGAATAACTTGTCGTGGTTCACTTTATGGAGGCATGAGCACACAATTCGAAGATTCAGAGAGTTACCAAACAGATCGCTGTGCTTAGGGGTGACGAGCATTGCAGACATATTTATAAGTTTGATTGCAGTTAGGGTAGAGCTGTCAGCAACAGAACAAAAACGAGACTGCTGAAGGCATTGGTGTGGCCAGTGGCGACATACGGGTGTGAGGCATGGACATTAAAGAAAGAGAAGAAAAGATGTATACAAGCATTCGAGAACAAATGTCTTAGAAAAATATTAAGAATCCCATGGACAAAAAAGTTGACCAACGAACAGGTGTTACTCCATAGCAGGAACAAAGCAAGAACTGTAGACCCATGTAAAAACAAGAAAGTTGCGATACTTCGGACACGTCATGAGACAGCAAAAGGACAGCATAGAAAACAACCTGATGACGGGACTGATGGAGGGAGAAAGGGGAAGAGGAAGACCAAGAATGGCATGGATAGACAACATCTTGAAATGGACTGGACTTTCGGGGAGGAGGTTAATGAACATGGCAGGAGATAGACAACTGTGGAAAAAGGTCATCCATTCGTGCAGCCAACCATCGCAGAGCGACGATGGCGGAATGACATGACATGATTGCAGTTTTGTTGTCACACTCCATCTAGTTTTTTCCAGAACAGGTTTAACATGTATGTATAGGACGGACAAAAGGGCTGCATAGAAGTCATGGCAATGAACCGATTACTAATGTAGGTTACAGGCAGAATTGGACCATAAGACAGGGAACTAGATTTGTCAGATTTGAGGAGAACAATCTGGCGTGCCCACGTGCAAGGATGAACAGTTTGTAATATACAGATCGAGATTGAAGGCAGCAATATAAGACATACGATCTATATATATCATCCTAGGAATAGTTAGCACGCGTCATAGCAGAGAGAGGAAGTTAGAGGTAGTCAGACAGACGCGCAGAGATATACGCATAGACAGAGATAGCAACAGTGAGAGAGCAGACAGAGAGGATATGAGTGAAAGTGAGAGAACAGTAAAGAGGTAGTTGGTCACACATACTATATGTATTGCAGGATCTGGGAGGTGGTAACATTAGGCGTCAATGGGATAAGGATGAATTATGAGGATCGGACACCCGCGATAACAAGGGATAATTTGAATTCAAGGAGGATCTGTCATTGAGTAATCAGAGGACCTTTAGAGGAATTAACAGATGATAAATGAGGATTCTTAGGAGGAGGTCTATCTAAGTTTAGAACACCAGGCGGCGGAGAGTAGAGTCAGGCGTGGCAGCAGTAGTGATGGCGGAAAGCAGGCAGACAGCGGTGCGGGCCGCCTGGAAGACGAGAGCCCGGACCTTAAATGGTCACCGAAGAGATGGGCCTGAGTCCTGGGCACCAGAGAGGTAGCAACGAGCGGATCAGCTTATTTATAGTAACGGTTACGGTATGAATGATATTTAAGTGTATCGAAGTATCAGAGTGGAATAATATTTAGTTCAGGGATATAGATATAGTAAGATAAGGAGTGGCTGAGCAGGGAAGGAAGAGAAGGAAGCTAGGGGCTAGCACAGGCAGCCCAGGGAGGATCGGCTAGGAGGAATTGAGTTATAAGACAAGAACGCTGAAGTTTGCGGCACTTGGACACCGGACTCTATACTAGTCAGACTTAGTCGTAACTTAGCGTTTGGACGAATGAAGCAGAATTTAAGATACTTGTTATTCGGTTACGGTATGTACTGAAATTATATATATTATTATTAATTCCTGTTGTCTATTCCTTAATGAGCTTTTCCCCACGACCTCCCTATATATGTGTGTGTAACTGTGTATAACTGTATATGTGTATATGTATGACTGTACGTATATTTTATATATATGTATTTACATTTATATGTTTATGTCCTTTAAACAGTGCCTCACGAGAACCGATTGCAAGGTTCTTGGCAGCTTTTAAGAATATTCGATGTGAAATTGTCTAACTTCGTTGTTGTTGATTGCTCTTCCGTGGCAGGACATTCAAGCGATACTTCTACTGCAATAACATCAGCGGGGAGAACAGCTGGGCCTACCCAGAAGTCGTTGGGGTAGACGCCCCATTGAAGCAGAGGAGTCATGGGACGGAGGGAACAATGTCGCCATATCGTGATGCAGTGTTGATGGACGAACCAGAGCAGCGGTATCACAACGTCACTTCGTCGCAGGTGAATAAAGCGAGATTTTTGAATTCATCTATGCAGTTGAATGGCACACTCTGCAGCAAGATATATCTGTGGTTTAATTGGTGGTATATATACATAATGGATGACTGCTTGGTTTTGTTGAATGATTTGATTATTTGTTGATTGAAAACTGTTTATTGGAACACACAACACAGCATAAAAGATTATTTGATAATGCCGCCTACAGAATGTGTACTCTACTTTCACCCATAGCTATAGTGAATACACTGACCAGTGACCACGTACACTGTTGGTGGGAAGATGGGATGGTGAGGGATAGGACTGGTCATCCACTGTCGTATGCTGAGGCTAAGAAAACGAAGTCGCTAACATTGCATACTCCTGGCATACTTACTGGCTCAAGGGATTGATCTTCTTCTCTTCCCCTTCATCATATTTCTGCCTTGGCTTAATTATGACCATTCACCCACGAGTCACTACCCACAACTTGTAGCAGCATCTAAACAAGTTGTCTTGTGTTTCGAAGAATCCGTTCAACTGTTACTTTGTTAGGAGCATGCAAAAACCTCTGCATATGCTGCGTTTCGACCTATTTACGTATGTTACATTTATATGTCTACAGGCGGCTACGGATGGTACACTACTGGTGCACCTGCGTGAACCTTCGGAGACCGGGTCAGACAACGCCCTTCCCATTCCGAGCGACCTCCTGACATGGGCAGCTAATCCCCCTCCACCTCCTCCAGCAACCCCACCTCCACCGCCTTCTCCCAGTCAGAACTCGGAACCTTTCTCCACCTCGGATATGGACTTTGACAGCACGGTGGCAGTGGACGACCAACCCATTGACCCATCGACCGAAAGCAGAACGGAGGTCGACCAAGAGGATGAGGGCGCCCTCCTTGAAGAGCCAGTCCCTCCTGTGACCGAACCACAGCTGCCTCCCACGGAGATCAGCGCGCCCCCTATGATCACAAAACCAGTCGTTCAGCAGCAGCAGCCCGCATCCACCCAGAAAGATGGAGTGGCGAACGTAACCGTGAGCGCTGTTGCGTCACCTGATGCCAGTGCGGCAACTGTGCCCCCGCCATCTGTTGCCAGCCAGGAGGGACCGTACGACGGGGAACCAATGGAAGACCCAGCTGCTGCGGGAGGCCATCCCGTCAAAGAGAAGAAGAAAAAGAAGGAAAAGGTTAGTGATGACGGATACTACGTTTATTTTCACTGCAGTCTTGTGTTGTCATGAAGAGATCTTATATAATTGTATGTGTATTTGTGTGTTATGTACATATATTTTATACATAAATACATCACCGTTTGGTTGTGGTGGCAGATCACTCACGGGTATAATGGCAAAGCTGAGTAAATGAGCAGTCAATTGACTTTACGAGGAGGTAGGTAGGATTTTTGTATTACGCTACTCAATCAAGGTGATCTGACGCATTTTCAATGTATAAACCTTGCACTTACATCAGACCTTATTTTGCATTAGACCTTCCTTCCTCTTACAACATTCTTTCATTAACAATACTTTAACTGTGCAATGTACGGCGTGTGCACTGTTTCAAATTGTGCACTTAACCTGCATTGTGTTGTAATTGACACCAGTTTGTATCAGTTACATATCGAAGCCACATAATCAGATCTTTTCATGGATGACATTGGATGTGGTGGCAAAGATGCTGAATCGCTGTTATGTTTCTGTTTGCAGTCGATGCTGGGAGGTGGTTTGGCGATGAAGAAGAAGAACGTGTCTTCCCTCGTTGAGAAATGGCAGAAAATCCAAGTCGACTTCAGCAAAGAAGACGAAAAAGAAATCAATCGACAAAAGAAATTGGCCGAACTCGCAGCAAAGGCGTCGGCGTCGTCGTCATCATCGAAGACGACGGACTAGAATTTGAACGTGTGATATCGTTGAGACTGATTGCACATAGAAAACTGTTGGACAAAGAGAAACCCAATGAGAGAAGTTTCTCGAAAACACACCCGATAAGTTAGTTGACCGATCCTACTGGTGCTCTCTGCTGAACGACGTTCTGCAAAACATTTCAGTGTAATGTTAAATCCGTTACATGTGAAATCTTCCTTCGAAAAGACGTGTTGTAGCGAGGTACTTCTGCTGGTTGCTTTGATTGATTAGGTTTTAGATTAGCTATGAAGACATAATTATATGTTTGGCTTACCAACTCTTTTGTGATTACTTTTGTACTTGTTAATAATAATTTGTAATTATGTACTGCCGCTACCATTGAGAAGTGTTGTCAGTGCATCACTAAGAACAAGGTATGGTTGATGTCACTGTGCAATTGTTAGTGAAGTACTTGTTCAATACAGCTGTAATTTGATAATGTCCTGATCACGAAGTTCCGACATGCACATATAAGCCAGGCAACCATTAAGAGCAACCAATGCAACCATTCGGATCCATTAAAGTGCACGTCCTGGGGGGGACTTGAAGCCGTGTGGTTCATATTGCAAGATTTGAGCACATTACCTATCAGTGTTCGTAACGAACTTCGTCTTTCTATGCTCCTTTTCTGCAAACGTTTGAAAAACCATTCTTTGATTGTGGTTTGGTGTTGTCAGTCAGGTTGGGAGCGCATCTGAGGACTTTCTCTAGCATGGTGCTATATAAATTCATGATTACATTGGATACCATATCATCATTTGTCCAACAAGAACAGCATTTATTTGTTTGCATGAAAGAGTTGTACTGATTTTCCTTCAGGGCTTTTGTTAAATTTATTGTATGATATGAAGTATTTATGTATAAGCACTTGTTATAGCGTCTTTTAAAGATTACTACTCATAGGCGCTCCCAACTAGCCTACAGCACGGACACTGAATCGAAGTTTCACGCCGAAGCGCATGAGCAAGTGCAAGACTTGCTCAGGTTCCCTACGTGGCGTTTGAGTGATAGGTTGGTTGTCTGTTGGATAAACCAACTCGGTTCGGAAGTGTGTCGGTGTCGACCAGGGCTCCACCAATTAATTGACGTCAAGTGTAATCAGCCGATTATAACGATCTTACTTGGTATCGAGAAAAATCTGTGCCGACAGATTTTTCTTAGTTTACTTGGCTGGTGATTTAACAATACCGTGCACTGACGTACATTATGTACGCACGGAATGGCAGGGGCCTCGGAATTTAGGCACATTGCGTCCGTGGGGGAAGTGGGTCTCGTCAAAATGTATATACGCATAACAAATGGCTAATTATGACGTCCACGTTTAAGCCTATTTATGCATCTGTCCGTGTCGTCCGATGGCATTTGACTGCATTGAAATTAAATTCTATTCAGATCTAAACACTATATCATAACAGTTAAGAAATAAATTTTAACTGGCAAATATAATGCTTAACTAAATAAATAGTAGGCTATGGTAAAAAATACATGTTTCATGTATGACTTCAGCTAAAAAGCCTTTGTAAGTGGGAGGGGTATACAGAAGCTCATTTGTATGTACGCATAGGGGGGGTCCAAAATGCGAATTTTTTGCATGCTTAATATTATATGGATGGCCCCAGCCTGTCATCCACCTATTGCGGCCCTTGAAAATGCTGAAATAAATATTTTTATCATGGTGAGTTAAAACTGCAAAACATGTGCTGGCATTGCAGTAGTGAGTTCATGTTTCGGAGACTAAAGGACATTTTTACTAAACAAGTAATGACACAATTGGTCTCTTAATCGGTATCGGCTATTTTAATAATCGGCTGCATGCGGTATCAGCAAAAAGTGATATCAGTAGAGATATAGAGTTGACTTATCTGAAACGTTAGCCACTTCAGTTTATGCGTTAACTATTCCTCTCCTTGCCAAATTCGTTCTTCCTAATAATGCCGATGTATAAACAGAAATTTTAACATCTGTTCATCCTCGTAAATAACAAACTGAAAATCTTATAGACTGTGAGCCATGTTCAATGTTCATGCCGACTTATACATCACTTGTGAACATGGGCGGAGTTTATCAGGGGCTAGGGGGGCCCCCCAAGAAGACCCAGATTCATTTTTTACCATGTAAATGGTATTTTTTCCTGGGCTTAGCTCCCCCAAGAAGGCTTTAGCCCCTCCAAGAGCGGAAACCAAACTCCGCCCATGCTTGTGAAAAAGTCTTACACCAAGCTGTTTAGTTAAGCGAAAATTTCATATTTATTTTTCTGTTGTTGAAGCAACACAAATATACATAGACTAGTTTAAAGCAGAACCAGTTCTAAAGTCTTTCAGTTAAGAATTTATTGGTTATGTAAGAAAATAAAAAGATTGCAGTTCGATTCGGTAGTTGTGAACACCAGTATGGACCATTACATGTATTTTGTATACGCATTCAAAATTTTAACAAGATTCTAAACGAAACTGATGATCAAGAAACCACAACTCACAAAGATAACAAGAGATGGAAGCTCCAGTGTACTGGCATTAATTACAGAATGTATTTAAAACACTTTCAAGAGAACAACAAAATCTTCTATGAAGAAGAAAAAAAGCATCAAGCATGTGCTGAATTAAAACTGTTTCGAGTCATTATTCACAAGATTTGTTTACTCATAAGATATGCAAATATTTGATTTTACTGACGATTCTGAACATCACCGAGATTACGGACACTGGGTTACACGTTTAGATCTCATGCAAAACAATATCTAAAGGACTAGAACCTAATCAGCTGATAGAAGCAATTCTCTAGAGGAAGTTTTGGCCTTTGTTCTAACAAATAAGTGTGATGAAGACATTTTGGGGGGATCTTCCAAGAAGGATGTCACAAAAAAGTTATTCTCCCTCTGCATTGTTTACATTTCAAAAGATCATTCCTTGTCGTCCACATTCACTCGCTTTAGCAGCTCCTCTCCCTCCTCTTCCAGGCAACTGGAGTTGGATTTCCATTGGATGACTCCTTTCGACATGATGCAGTGCTCATGAATAAGCTGGTGCCCGTGCACTTCGCTTTTAACATCCTTAAAAGTCGCACTTTAGAAATCTTTAGTGTATGACTACAATGATGACTCCTAGGCTCAGTTTGGTGACAAAGACAACTCAACTGAAAGAGAGTCGGAAACTTTTGTCCAGCAAAGTCCGCTTGTTGTTGTGTCCGGCAGAGGTTGCACTGAAACAATTACCATGTTAATAGCATCTTTTTCACATTTAAATTACCATTCATCCTTCCTCTGTCATTGGACATCCTCAAAATGGCTGGATGAACCCTTGAGGAAGCTATTTAGTTAAGTACACACACGATAATTATTACAGGGGTTATATAACTCTTCACAAATGTTTGCATAATAACATACACTTGCAAACATTTATCAAACCTCAGCTGCAAGGACAAACTGTTCACCAATATTGTGCTATCATTAAAACCTGTTGTCAAAAGCCTGTATGTGAGAGTGTGTGTGCACAGACGGCCTCCACAAGCCCAACTGCATAAAAAGCAAGAAGTGGCAGTCAATGCAAAGTGGATTGCCAACCTTTGATCTACATACCGCAATTAAGAAACGCCTTTCGATCTGTTAAGACCCGAGATCGTGAACAACCATCTTGACATAATCATAAAGCCTTTAAAGGCCCTATATAAATATCTAGATACGGTGTGGACTCGTTTTAGCACTCCCACTTTACACTTGATGCAAAGTGACATGTCCCCCAAAGTTGTTAACTTAGTGAAGTGCTAAACAAACTTTTTCCCCAATATCAACATCTAGTTTACATGCTAAGTCACAAGACATGTTTCCCCCCACGACTTCACGAGTCCACACTATATACAATTATACATATATAAATACAAACGATACAGGATATGTACTGATAGAATTGACTATAAAGTATATGAACCTAGTTTTGGATTAAAGCAATGCTAACTAGCATCATTCCTATATTGACCAGAGACCATCCATTTAGTTTGTACGCATGGAGTGGAAAGGAGCGAAACCAAATGCATATGCTTTCCAACATGAAACTGCCATTGTGATAATTTATGTATGGAAATGGGACGAAACCTCAATTTGCCTTCAAACGAGCCACTAAACAGCCCATCAACAAGTAATACCAGGGAAGGGAAAATGGGAGGGGAGACAGGAGAAGGTGTGTGTATGCAGGTGGTGGTGTGTAAAAGGTACATGTGCGTGTAGAGAGGGGGGAGAGGCCAATTTTCCCGGATATCCACATGCATATAAACTAGATGGATGGCCTCTGAGTGGAACATCAATCAGCTGATGGCAGTTGGTTGTAGATAAGAAAGTCCTTCAGTCCAGTCCAATAGTTGCTGTCGTGGTACAAGTACGTCATGGACGAAGAGAGCGAAGGTTGCAGCGATTGTCGATGGTGTTCAAAGAGCCAGAGCACGACGCCCCAGACGAGAGCTGCGAACCACGGAAAGACGTCTGATTTCGGTCGAGGAATGAAGCCCTTCTCAACGCCTAGCTTGGCCAGACCATAGAGAATTCGCGACAGCAGGTAGAGGTTTATCTGTGCACAAATAAGAAACCATATTTCCACATTTCAACTTTGACAAATACAGGACTGCTAAAGCTCACTTCAGATGCTTTGCCATGCAGAGGTCCACCTGCTCTATGGAATGGACTTCCACCATCAGTTCACTCCGTCTTTCACTCTTGTTGTCTTTCCTCATTTTTTTCTTGCCTCAAATCTTGCTTTTTCTCTCGGGGTCAAGCACTTCCAAAAGGCTTTTGCTGAGAGGTCAATGGCCATGTACAGTACAATACCATCAACAAATAAACCATTAATTCCTATTATACATCACTAGCTGAATAACCCGGCGTTGCCCGGGAAATATAAGTTTTTGTCCCCAGCCACGCCTGACCCCGTTCCGACTTCACCATTCTGACCCCACCTTCCATCGACCCCCGCGTTAAGGAGAAGTAACGAACCTCTCCGCTAGGTATACAGGTCTGGTCGATAATCGAAGAGCAAAACCCGTTAAGTCCATTCGACACGTAACTGAGAAAAACGACTTTTTCTGAAAAGATACTACCATTCAGCGCAACGTGCTTTTTTCATAAATTGTTCTTTGCCACTTAGATAAAGGAAGTTTTTTAAATCTACGCTTTTTTATTCCGATTATTTGCAGTTATATTCGCATTATTTACGTCCACAACATTTTTGCTACGCGGTTTGGCGAGATGTGACGTTAAGATTTGAGCTCAAAATAATGACGTCATGAGTTTAGTGAACATAATTATGCCGTGTCTAATATATAACAGCGAAATTTAAAATATGGAAAGATTTTTGGATGGCGATCTTTATGATTTTCTCGTGTGGATCAGAAGAAAAAAGCCGAGAATAATCCTCGCAAATATTGTCGATAGAAGTAAATATCACGTGACCTCAAACCGTCATGCCATTGGCTGTAGTTCTCTGGTAGTCAATGGAGGCCTTGTGGAGGCGATCAACGTTAATGGATTTTGAATCGCTTATCGCGTGCAAGTTTAAATGTTGACATCTCGGGACTTATAAAGTGAATTGGCAGCCGAAAATAGTGGCGTTTAACTCCAAATGTGGGTAAGAATCGATTGCAAAATTTTTTTTTAAACGAATCGCTGTAATTTCCGAGTAGGTCTCCGGGCAAAATTGGTGCATCCCACACACAGAAGGACAAACTTTGAGTTTTATACTTTAAGATTGGTAGGATGCATCTGATCATTGCATTTCAATATGGCTGCTCCAATTGGTTATGATAGTTAATTGCAATTTAACGGTACTGAAGATTCCATCGACAGAGTTCCAAGACCAGAAAATCTTATTTTGAACCTCTGACCTTGCTCTCCACACATGTGGTCTGGGCCTTGGTCTTGGAATGTGGTACCTTTGTTTTAGCAGACCGATCTTATGGATCATGTCAAACAATTCACCCGATTACAGCTCGGTTTTCTCGCACTATCAGTTGATACCCTGTGTATTAGCACCGGCTACTACAGAAGCTACTAATCAACCACAATAAGATACTTTAACAGTTGGGCTATTTAAACAGAAGCAAATTTATTAATTAATTAATTACTGTAATCTGTTTCGGTCCTTTTAATCTGTTTAACCTGTTCGTTGACTTTGTTGTACTTTCCGAAAACAAGATATCCACCAATCAATGCTGCTAGGAATGAATGATACTCCTTTGGCTTCGATTCCAATTCACACAGCAGAGCCATCAACGCCTTGTAGCTGAACACGAACAACGCCAGATTCTTTGAATGAGTCCAGGTTGCCTCAAAAATAGACCATGCCTGTTCTGACAGCCTATAAGCAACAAAACATTTCACCGTAATCATCATTGTAATCATCACTTTACGCTGGCTTCCTGTTGTCAAGTGGATTTCTTGATGGGGCGCTATATAAATCCATAGAATGAATGAATGAATGAATGCATATGATTCAGCTCTATTGCTGAAATTAACTCGAAGACTGGATTTTGTTGATCAATCTGATTAACGCTAATCTCCCCAAATTGCAGCTGTGCTATTTCACTCACTATCATAATTCTAAGTTAAAATTCCTTTATCAAATGCTAATGGCCTGCACTAGTACTGTGAGTTTGCAACTTTATATGTCCTATTGAGAGATGCATGTTTTATTTTTGAGCTAATTTTAACATTTTACGCAATTTAACATCTATAGCAGACTTCACATACCTTCCACCTCGAAACAAAAATGTCACAACCAGCGCATGTGGCAACCGAATTTTTGCTCCATAGCTGTAAAAATAAATAACCAAATATTATAATCATTACATTTTCTCACGTGATATTTTTCGTTCTCACAAGGAGTTGTAGTCTAGGCTTGGAATCTCAAAATAACGCTGTTAGAAGCAAATCATGTAACAATTTGCTAACCGGTGTTTCTAGACTAATTTGACCCTCCTGAAAACGAAAATCGCGGTTAGCAAGCTGGATTTTTAGCCGTTTCATGGGAAAACAAGATGGCGGACAAAATGTCTGCCAATTGCTTCAAATGACCAAAAGTAAAGTATTGTATGTGATAGGAACACGGTTTTAGACTCTAAATTAAGATAATAGGGTTCAAGGAATGCAATGGAATCAAACACATATATGTAGCACTGCAAGAAAATCAAAATGGCGGACAAAATGGCGGCCAGGATCTTAAATGGCTATAAATGAAGTTATGTATGCAATAGAAATATGATTTCAGAGTCTAAATCAACATTTTCGAGGTCAAGTAATGCGATGGAACCAAGGTCACTTATGTAGCACTGCACAAAAACCAAAATGGCGGACAAAATGGCTGCCAGAATCTTAAAACGGCTATGGGTGAAGTCAAGTATGCAATGGAATCATGATTTCAGAGTCTAAATCAACATTTTCGAGGTCAAAGAATGCGATGGAACAAATGTCACACATGTAGCACTGTACAAAAACCAATATGGCGGACAAAATGGCGGCCAGAATCCTAAAATGGCTACAAGTGAAGTCATGTATGCAATCGGAATTTGATTTAAATTTTTTACCAGGTCTTTGCGAGATGGCATCTGGGGACTGTGCTGTGGAATTTATCTACCATGTTCTCTTATTTGGCCAGATATGATCATTCAAATTATCACAATTCCCTCAGCAGGTCTTAAACCGAGGAGCGTTCGTCAAAAGAACACCGACGAAGTTATCACGCAGCACCTTATCACAGCGTATCAAGCTGACTATCCCATGGAATTGGCACCAATATCGTGCCATGAGCTTCCCTCAAAACCATTGGCATTGGATGCTTTCTGAAAAGTAACTTGCTCAGTCAGAAATTTTTTAACAGAGGCATAGCATTTATTTATTTAGACTATTTTATGTAGGGCCTCTTCAAGGTATGCTACTCGGTATCACTCCCGACCTTATAACCACGACTGAATAGGACAGTTTTTAAAATCTTAAGGAACGGAGTGGAGTGACCCATGGACAATAAGCGTTGTGAACAGGGGTGGACATTTCAGGTTGTGGAACCAGCCACAGAGAATGAACGCTGATGTCGAATAGCAGAAGCTCAACTTGGTCCGCCGAAGAGTGGATCGAAGCTGGACACCCGAGTTGGAAAACAGAGTTCTTGCAGAGGCTAGTCCCTCAAAGCACTGCCTAAACAGCACACAGACCATGTAGGCAATACGCTGCAGGAAACGTAGCCAATGCAAGACATCTGCATATAATAGGAGACATGACCAAATTTTGCGATATGCCCAATAAATCGTGTCGCAATTATTAGGGCCCGTTCCAGATAAATTATTGATAGACAAGCAATGGAAAAAGCAATGGCACAAGCAATAGGGACCATCCAAAGGCAACGACATTTGGTGACCTGGCACTGCTGGCAGATTCAATGGTTGCCAGTGTAAAGGTACTTATCGATTGGCTAACAAGAGGGTCAATAATTGTTGTCTTGGATATGTATACTGGACCTGGACATTGCTTATAAAATAGTGAAACCATACAGAAAAAGGTGACTATGACCACAACTTCGTCATTGTATTGAATCTTGAAATAGCAGTACTCCGTTGTCGGAAAATTGGCTGAATGTTCTTGGTGTGCCTGAAAGCAAAGCTGATCTAGCTTCATTCCTGTCCATTCAGCTATCAACAGCCACATTTGAACATTTGGAGATATAGATGTAACTATTGCTGGTGGTTCCGTGAAAGAAGAAAAGGTGTTGCCTACTTCCGGGCCAGATGTGTATGCCTTATATTTAACGATGTTTGGGTGATGGTGGAAATATCAGCAAACCGGCTTTTCATGTCGTAACTGGATGTGATGTGACATATTTAGCAAGAATCAAATAAAAGAATGCATGAATTATAGTCTACTTGGAAACTTCTTACTTGCCTTTCACATTGGCAACATTCCCTTATAAGCTCATCGCCAAATTGCTAGTTGGGAAAGGCCTATCTTCCATATATTGATGCTCAGACACCATCCTCATCAAGACGGACTGCGGTGGAAGGAACTACTCTAAGTTACTAGTGTGGACTGGCATTGGTCCTTCGCCACAGTCACATTATAGAGTTTGTCTGCTGAAAACCATGCAAAGTTAACAAGCGTAGCATCGAGCCCTGCTGCTATCGAAGTGCTTGCATGTGATCTTGCCATGTATACCTACATACAATTGAATGAACAGCAACAATGCCTGAATTAACTTTACTCTACATGTATAAGCAGTCAAGTCATGAAACATTGGAACAATTGATAGCACAGGTTATGAAACATTGAAGCATGAATATTGCGCCAACAATAGTTAAACTGCAGTGCTATCATAAGATACTAAAATAGCTCCACTAGATAATTTCACTGCATTAAGCTCAATGGTTTATAGAAGATAGAATGTGACTTTCTTGGAATTATTCGACCAAGAAAACATTAGTCCAATCTGAAATCATGTCTCTTATCACATATATTCAGTACATCATTTATTGCCAGTCAAAGCTTTTGTCCAACATTTTCATTTTTGGTTTCTGGCAGCATCACATAAGATATCATGCGACTTTAATTAAATGACATTCCTTGACTCGGAAAATTTTCATTTACATTCTGGAAGCATATTTCCATTACAAAACTCACTAATAGCCGATTCAAGGATCTGGCCACCATTTTGTCCGCCATTTTTTTTACTTGCAGTGCAACATATTGGTTCCATCGCATTCTTTGACCTCGAAAATGTTGATTTAGACTCTGAAATCATAATTCCATTGCATACTTGACTTCACCTATAGCCGTTTTAAGATCCTGGCCGCCATTTTGTCCGCCATTTTGGTTTTTGCACAGTGCTACATATGTGACCTTGGTTCAATCGCATTCCTTGACCTCGAAAATGTTGATTTAGACTCTGAAATCATATTTCTATTGCATACTTGACTTCATTTACAGCCATTTAAGATCCTGGCCGCCATTTTGTACGCCATTTTGATTTTCTTGCAGTGCTACATATATGTGTTTGATTCCATTGCATTCCTTGAAACCTATTATCTTAATTTAGAGTCTAAAACCGTGTTCCTATCACATACAATACTTTACTTTTGGTCATTTGAAGCAATTGGTAGACATTTTGTCCGCCATCTTGTTTTCCCATGAAACGGCTAAAAATCCAGCTTGCTAACCGCGATTTTCGTTTTCAGGAGGGTCAAATTAGTCTAGAAACACCGGTTAGCAAATTGTTACATGATTTGCTTCTAACAGTGATTTCTAGAGCCCTTTTGAGATTCCAAGCCTAGACTATTGGAACTAGTACCGCTTCATAAGTTCACTAATTTCGACAGCTGTTTGCGACTTACGCAGCTCATGCTTGTGATTTTCAATCATATAGCACAAAAAGTTGCCTTTTATCTGACAAAGGCAAACTTAAAGCAAGCCACGTTATTTAATTACATTATTACTGAGGCAGGCCCAGGAAGCGATGGATGGATATGGTGGAAGAGGACTGCCTGATGATGGGATTAACTGTGGGCGAGGCGACGCGGAGAGCACAGGACAGAGGTGACTGGAGGCTGTCCATAGAGGAGCGGCTGATACGGGCGAAAGCCTCGCCGGGGCCATAAATCAAGTTATTACTGAATTAGTCCAAGCATCCAAATGCACGCTGCTTACTTACGTACGTGCCGTTATCTCCTTGAGGTTATATTCCACAACCGAAAATTATTGCAAGACGCGGCTCTGCTACCTAGATTTGCTAGCATTCTGTTCCCCATCTAAGCCACTTCGATGAACACACAATTGTCATTCGTTTAACGACGGAATACATACACTGCACCATTTCGCAATCCTTTGAAAATCGCCAGCAAATTACGATATTTTCCCGATGTTAAGACTGCGTTGACAGCCGCAACCACTGTCGCCATGTCGCTAACTCGCTATGTAGTTTATTGGGCGGAACCGCATGGTTGGTTCAGAGCAGGTTCAGAGTACTCTATACTTATATAATCCTAATTCTTTTATAGCGCCAGTACAAAGCAGCCGATGTTGATCCTCGCTTCCGGTTGTTCTGGTTATCTGTTTTCTACCAGGTTTTAGAACGGCTGAAACGTTAGCGCGAGAGGCTCATGAAGCCGTATTGTTTATCTGTTCGATGAAACGAACTTCATATCCTCCGTGCCCACTTCAGGCATAACATATATATATAATATATATATATAAAGTTATATATATATATATATATAACTTTCGGCAAAGGGTTCATAATTTCAACATTCGTAAAAAGGCTCGATGAATTTCATCTCTGGAATGCTATTTAAAAACAGGTCCTAACAAAGCCAGCTACATAATTATGCTAAGTATGGATAAAGCATTCGTTCAATCAGAAAACAGGTTTACAAGTCGCAACACGTTTACAAGATGAAGAGAAAAATAGTTACAAAAAAATGTTTGCTCATTGTTCAAGGGTGTTCTTTATTTCTTAATTTTAAACTATTCGTCGCCACACTTTTAATTTTGTCAATGTACACCTACAGCGTTTTTTGCCTGTTGGTTTGTAAATAAACGAATTAGGCCTATGCATCCAACCTTTTCCCTTCGGACTGCTCTTCAACAATCTTGGGATATATGTGGTAAGATCTTGGGAAGTTGGGATATTATATGAAAATGGAGAGTGGCATTAAACGCTGGTGTCACTGCTTCCGGTTTATGAACGCCATTTTTGAGTTAGCTTTGTGAAGCATTGCTTGATTTACATTTCGCCGTTTCAACATTTCCATCTAAAATGTCTGAATCAGTGGAGATGACGGAAAATAGCGAAAAAGAATCGCAGGAAGATGGTGAGGTTTATTCAATTTCATAAAATTTATGCTGGCGAACGATTTTTTGCGAACGCAGGTCGTGATATGATGACGATACTTTGTACTAGATCATGCCCTTCCGCGATTTAGGTACTAATCTTTGTAAAAATGCCATGTTTAATATTTCAAAGGTAATGACGATCATTAATATACGATTTGGCCATCCCATAATTGCGAGAGAGTAGAATACTGCAGTAATCAATGATTGGGCAATCCCGGAGACTGCGTGCCGTAAACAAATCAATATGGTTGCCAACGACTTAGCTAAAATAGAACGCTGCGACCTATCAGCCGCACCCCTGATGCAATGCGCTCACGAAGAAAGTAATCAGCACGAGATCTAAGTAAAACGGCCAAGTTTATAAAATTAGAAATGAGGGACAATATGCAGTAAATACGAGTAAATACAAAATTCGAAGCTAAGGCCACTGCGCTCTATTTTATCGCTTTCATGGGCGGCCAAACTTTTTATGAACGGGCTTTGGGATTGCCAATGATTGTTTGCTTTGATCGTGATCGTCTCTGAAGAGTTTCTCTTGATGTAGCGCTATAAAAATTCGCGATTACGGCAAACTTTCATTGTGTTAAAAGATCATTTCAAAATGATATTGTGTTTTCGGCGCTCTTCGAAGGCTTTCACGAATATGTATAGGTTATGAAAAATGGTCAAATACCAAATATGTGGTGCCCCACACAAAAATCATTGATCTAGCTTTATTCTTACCGAAGATATAAGGCAACAAGTGATCCAATTAAATTAACTTATTAATTAACTTAATTAAAGCAAAATGATGTGCATATCATGAGCATTAAAATAGTTTCAAAACTTGTGTTTAAAATTTTTTTAAAGTAAAAATAAAAGTGTTAGATTCAATTCTGCAAAAATAAAAAAATCACGAGCATACTATTTCCCTAAATATCTCTGTTGTACAATTTCCGATTTAAATGCTGATTTAGGTCTAGACCGCCACATATAACAAATGGTAAATTTAAAAGGTTCTATATTGTATCTTAGTGAAAATATGGTAATCTGTCATTTTGGCGGAATAAATTATTCGCCATTGCATGGGATTTAGCATTTATGGCATGCAAGTTGGATTGATGAAAAGAATTCTTGCTGAATAGAAGTCGGTTTGATGAAAATAATTTTTAATTCAATAGAATGGGGTTTGTGAAAACATTATTGCTGAGATTGGAGTTGGATTGATGAAAAAATAATTATTATTTAAATGGAAATTGGATTGATAAAACAGTTATTGTTGAAATAGAAGCTGGATTGATTAAATGAAATCTTTCCTAAATGGAAGCCTGATTGATGAGAGTGATTCATGCCAAAGTAGAAGCCGGATTGTTAAAAAATCATGATGCTGTGCCAGCCAAAAAATTTGGCACAACTTATTCCGCTAAAACTATAGATTTCCGAAAATATGACTCCTGCAAAAACTGGTATTATATGTTTATCTATTTAATTAAATGAAAGCACTAAAATGTAAGTGATTTTTAAATTGAAAGTCAAATTCTTGTTACCAGAAAAGAGTTTGATTGAAAATTGAACGGTTGAGTGAAAAAGTCATTTATATAGCTCACCCAAGTTTTGCCTTTGGTGTTTAGTTTTCCTTTGACCAAAATATGCATCACAATATCACTCTTGGCCAACGAAGCTGCAACTCACAGTTAATGTAGCCTGCATTTTAGGGTGAGATGAATGCTTAGCCGACACATTTGAAAACAGCAGAGCAGTAATAAGATATTGCATTTAGCATTAGTCAAAGCAACTGAAGAAAATTCTTATTATGCTCATTTTGTATGTTTACTGTTTACGTAGTATCATCGTCGGTTGCTGCTCAGTACGAACTGTTTAACAAAGAACTCGGATTAGATGAAACGTCAGAATCAAAGAAAGAAGAAGTGAAAGAATCGGGCAAAGACGATGCAACCGCGGAGGGTACCGTTGATAAATTTATTCACCTCTCTTGTTTTAATATTTGTGCATCTGTTTCTGATGACTCATCACTCCTGCTCAATCTCAAGTGGCTTATTTTATGAATGTTGGCTTGATTAATAGTTTTTTGCAGGGTAATTATATGATGCTGTATGCGTTGGACACCCAATGACCTATAGTTATTCCATCTCTTGAGTTCTTTTCCGTATGATTCGCAGCGTTAATTAACTCTAGACACCAGTAAAAACTTTTTCCCAGCATAGAATTTTGCGTAAACAGTTTAATTCCATTTTTCATGCAATAAGTTGCGGCATGTCATCTAAATTTTCTTGAATATAATTATACTAAATATATTATTACTAGCACTTTGTAAGTTACGAACAATGGTCATTGTGTTTATAAATTGATTCGTGCAGAACTGACGTTTCTATTTAGTGACCGGAAAGGAAACTGCGGAGACTGACGAGAAGAAGGCGGAATCATCGAAAGAATCGCCTGCCGAGGAGACGACGACGGAGAAAGTGGAAGAACCAGAGGAACCAGATTCGGATGATGAAGTGATCGAGGATGACGTGGATGACTGGGAAGGAGAAGATCCAAACGAGGCGGAGGTGGAACGCTTCTGTCAACCGTCGGAACAGATTGTCATGGCCGGTCAGTTGGTTTCTTTTCAGTGGACATAAATGGGAGAGGGTTTAGCAGCTGTGAAATTGAAGTGATAAGGACTGGTGTCGGTAGTTTAAGCTTTAATAATAGGTAAGTATATTCTTTATTTATCCAACTGCATATCTACGCTATAGTTTAGATGAAATTATGCATCGTAAAGCATTGTTGTTAAAAACATTTTTCTCATTAGGTTGTCTGCATGTGGGACAATTTGGTCATGAATGTGATCAGGGGCGCATAGAAAAGTGGTGTCCTTAAAGGAGAGAGGAACGGTTTCAGAACATGGCCTGGGTCTACAGAGACAGCAGTGAAGAGGCTCCTATCTGCCTTTATACACATCTGTTCCAACGTTGTACTAGGATACAAACTTCTTATGCTGTTGTGCTTCTGAAGGTTGGTTGATTGGCTGCATACAAGGTCTTGCATTTGAACGATTGAGCTTGGGATTAAAAACTAAACTAAACTGACTTGCAGCACTGACTAGCTGAGTTGATTGAATTTGTACTTCATCAAATAGATGATTGATCATATATTTGATTTTTCTCACCTGAATTTGACTGAGCCACTGCTTTTGTGATTGCATTCATCAGTACCGTAAAAAAATTGACTTTACATTTCATAAAAAAATGACTTGCTTTGAACTTGATCAAGTAACTAATCGACAAATTGTAATCACAAGTACCCCTGCTTTGCTGTCTCTTTTTAGACCTGGCCGACCAGTCAAGAAAACGACGTGTAGTAATCTATCCAATTAAACTCGGGGAACTGGGACATCCATCGATTGTCGAAGTCATAAAGAACTCGATCGACTTCAAGACTACGTTTATGCAATGCAAGGTGGATGAGACGAGCAACGACTTTGCGTTTCATGGGTGAGTAGTGAGTAGTGCTCGGAAGGATTTTTTTCATGGTGCAATATAATATGTGACCCATCTGACCAAAACCAGGATTATGTTGATTTCTTTACAATTTGAATACATGTCATACACCGTTTTAAACGGTAAAGTTCCTTCTCTGAAGTGACACAAACTTCTTTGTTCAATCATGTTCCTGTTCAAAGTCAAATGTGAAAGGTGCAGGGTATTATAAACAGTTTTAAGTCTCACTTGATATGCAGTCAGTTTTATTGGGTTGTTTAGCGATTAGGTTATTAGTTAAATTGTGGTATTTTAGCCTCGTTGAATTCAACTGTAAATCGACGATTGGTGCTGTGGAGGCGGTTGAAGCGTTAAAAACTATTCGAGAAGACGTTAAAGCGAGAATCATGGACCCTGGAGAAACAGCCAGTAAGCCAATGATGACAATTCATTTAGATACATCTATATAATTTTATATTAAAATTGAGTTTTCACAGGAATGTATTATTTCTGAAGTGTCTGCCTGATAATGTATTTTTCTAAAGTATCTTTACAAGGGTAAATTACTTTTAAAATTTCTTCATAGGGATACATCATTCTTGAGTGTCTTTATGTTATATTTCATATCTGTGAGTAGGTTTCTTGGAGGTATGGTAGTGTTGATTTCAATCCTCGTGTTGACATTCCATCATGCATTAATAAAACGTAGTGGCATCTCGTGTATTTCTCTACTTGCAGAGAAGCTGATGCAGGCTTGGAACACGGACTGTGCGGCCATTCCGCAATCCATTGTCCAGAACCTGCTCGTTGTTAAGCCGCTGGCTACAGAAGTGACCCTGGAACAGCTCCGTGATTTGTTTCCAGACGCCTGCGACATCATGATTGCCCATCCCAAGTTCTTTCCAAGGTCAGTACTCATTATCCGCTCTCTCAATGCTCCATTATCTCTTCAAATATCTCAAATGTACATTTTCTCTTCAGCCATCTTCACTACATATGTCAGCTGCACTATGAACGTCTCAGGTTATTTCTATGCTCTGCTCTTCTCAGCATTTGACACATTGTTAATCCATCCAAGTTCTTAGACTGTGCTTGATATCCTGCATGATCATGACCCATCTATGTTTTTCTGCATAATAGATTTATTTTTATTAGGTTTATTAAAGTTAGTTTATCGAAACACCGCACAGCATGCAAATGGAATGACGACAATTCTGCTAATAGCATATAATTTACTGGCATCACAGATGGGCAATCCAAAGAAGTGAAAAGTACCATTACAGCCTGGATTGCCCTCTCAGATAGCCTTTTACAGGCAAGTCAGTTCAATACCACATAACATAAAAATTTCAAAATCATCACAGATTGATGCAGACATCTGAGATGCAATCGTGTTCTTTCCTCAGATAACTTAATTACTTGCACCTTCAAAATATTAATGATTAATACAGTAATAAATATTGATGTTCATTTCTTCATTGCCAACAATTTAGTGATCGTGGTTTTTCGATTCGCCTTGTAGATTGGCCTATGTGTCATACGATGATAGCAAGGCAGTTGATGAGATTGTGAGCAGATACAGCACTGACCGACCAGTTATCGGGGAATGTCGGCTGAAGGTGCTGAAGTATCAGCCTCCCAACTTACCTGCAGGTAAGTCAGGCTCTGGAAAGCTTTGTGATGGTTTCACCATTTTAATGGTTTGTGGGATGTTGGTTAAGTTTTCATTTCTCTTTGGCTCACTTACAACAAAGAAACAAACAAACCCACTTACAACAAAGAAACAAACAAACCCATGCATGCATGAACTAAGTTGCGATTTAATGGTTTGCCATTGAGTTATTTTGTCTATATCTGTTAGAGATGCTTTGATGAGCAGTGCTTGATGCTAAACTTGAAAGACAAAATGGATTTTATGTATATTCCTCCTACCATTTTAAATGTGCAGACAGTTGTTGCTTAGCTACACTAGTACACAGCTTACTATTTAGTGCATGTGCATTACTAATCTTAAGTCTTTTTTTCCTGCGTTAGATTTGAGCTCCAGCCTCTGGTTTAACAGTCCACTGGACTTTCGTGCAGCCATTTAGAGATAGATAAATGATATAGTGGACAGTAGTGATATCTTACTGATATCTTATTTTTGTCTCTCTTCCGAGACAGAGTCTCACGCGTCCAGTTTCGCTATTCGTCACATTGCCTGGCTCGTTTTCTCCACCGACTCTATCCCTCCTTTGTCATATAGTCTCGTAGCATCATTTGTGATCTTCCTGCGATCTTTTTTTCCTCATTTACTGTTCGTAGGAGGAGTCAATTCTAGCAAGTGACATTCTTTTCCTTGCCTTTGTAGTTGTTGAAGCTCTGCCTCTCTTGGTTGTTCGTAGGTTTCCTGCGAATGAAAAGACGGTACAGAATACTTCTTCAGGTGAAGAAGCTGAGCAGAGCGCTGAAAGATAAGAAGGCCAGCTACAGCGATAATCAGCGCAAAAAGATGAAAAGTGTAAGTGCATTAATGTCTGACTGACGCATTATCCCACTAGGCTTGTGATTGTTGAACTCTGCTTTTGTCACTTGTCTTCTATTATGGTGAGCAGAGCTCTGGCAAGGACTGCAGCATGTATTATTATGATTGTTAGAGGTGCTGCTGATTGCTTAGCCAGAAATTCTTTGTTGAGTTTTCCATTCCAGGTTGTTACACAGAACATATGCAGAATTAGTTAAAAATAAAATCGGGGAGCACATTTCCACAAGCCCCATTAATGTGCATATGGTGGCCACCTTTTTCTGCTGTGAGTTTTGCCATGTGTTGTACAACAGCGGTCCATTTTGCCAAAACCGGTCTAGAAACAACGTTGAGGAAATTGATGTCTTAAGAAAGCATTGCATAAATTTACTGGATGTAATAATCACTGAGCATTTTTCACCCGTTGTGAAATGCCTCAAGTGATGAAATCTGTTCAACAGTCATGTGCTTTATGAATCAATCATTCAGTGTGTTTATCTGAAGTAAATGAAGTGCATTAGGCTGACACAGATGCAACGTAAACAAAAAATTGTTCAAGGCACTAACGTAAACAGAAAATTATTCAAGGCACTATAAATACATTCACAATGCAAAAATAAAATGTATCAAAACATTTTCTGATGAACTTAAAGTGCGCTACAATTAAGTGTGTCTTGAAAGTTGCAAAATGGCAGTTCATTACAATGAATCAAAGTGTTCCCATTAAACATGCAAATTATTGTGTAAAAAATCTCATTTTATTGAGCTACAAAAACACGAATTGATTGATATATTGATTGATATATCGATTGATTGATATATCGATTGATATATTCAGACGATCGAACACTGTACGTCGCTGATTGAAAAGGACGATGCTGCACGAAACGAACTCGGTCTGAAGGTTCTGACGCTGCAGGAACTGAGGCGCGTCCGCAAGATCCGGGAGTCCGTGAAGCCGGAGACGATCTGGCTTCCGAGGCAGCCGGGCGATAAACGCGAGGACCACAGCCGGGTTTATCTGGGAGAGGACGACGACAAGGAAAGTAGGGACGAGAAGAGAGGATATTCCAAATACTCGAGTGGAAAACGGTCAGTTGGTCATTTCTTGCGGTCACACAGTCACAGGCGATTGTTGTTTGTCAGTGTCACATGTTCCTGCACAGTGTTGCGTGGTTTTACCGTGGTTGGTGCGAGGTTCCAGTGACCTTAAAGCCGCAGAAACTTTGCACCCGAATGTGTTGGTTGCTTCCCAAAGTCCCTCTAAGTTTACAGCAGGTTTCAGCGTGTTTGAAACGTCTTGCCACTTGCAGTTGCACTGTAAAGTTGATAGTAGGCGCTTCAGATGTATCGATTACAATTGCGCGGTCATGATGCACGTACGAGTCCATTGTGCACGTACGAGTCCATTGTGGTCACACCAGGCTCCATCTATGCCAGCAATATCCCAATGCAGCATATGATGTGTGCGAAACATTTGGAGCTTTACATGGGTTCTGTTCGCTTATTGGTTGTGCTGCTCAGACTGGCCAACAGAGTGGTCTGTTTTGGAAAAAGACCCTGAAAAATGAATCGTGGTGCTTGCCCGTCGAGGTGGCCTTTCCCAATATATATTGCTTTTCATTCACTGTGATTTCCCTGTTTGTGCCTGCTGGGCACTTCCCGTTATATTTAGATTGAGCAGTTTGACTTGAAATAGAAATTAATTTTTTTAATACTTAGAAATATCAGTTTAGATCACCTATGTTTTGGTGTAGGAAAAAATCCATGATGCAATTTACTCCCAATGAATCACTGCTGGTTAAAACCAGAATCAATGATGCAGGATCCTCTCTGGTACAAAAGTTTGCTGCTTTGCGCAGTTATCCCATAACACAGCTGAAGAAGTTAGGGCTGTGAGAAGCATCCGAGAAACGAAAAACTGTCCTTCACGAAAATGAAACATGAATTTATGTTTTCTATTCTAATCAGCTGATTAAGTTACAACATCATTTGCTGTTCAAATTTTTTGACCACATGCAATGCCATTGCTTTCGCTGGTCAAAGGCCCAGTGTCATTTGCGAATTCCAAACCCATTGCTGCCATTCGAGGAGTCTAGCATGGCTGTTTCAGCCATGCGTGTTGGACCACACTGTTCTCAATACGCGCATTCCGTCTTGATGGCTTCTAGCCATCTGCTCCATGGAATTTTCCCTGCACGGCCGACCCTGCCCCCAAACTGCCGAATGCCATTTTCTGAATGATCAAACTCACGACTATTTTAAAGTAAAAATTAATTGCTAGCACGTTGACGCAAGGTTGAGCGAAGAGCCATTGAGCGGTGGTGCACGGTTCTCGGGAGTAGCTCTGAGCCATAGAACGCAATTGAAGACGGGGTCGGCTCTTGCCCGCACACACGGATGATGACACGCTAAAGTCGAGGTCCGATGTCACGTGCGTCATCCTTCGTGTCGCCACGACATCGTCAAGGCTTTTGCCATCATCGTCTTCAAAGGTAAACCGGTAAAGACCAGTCGAACAAAGTTAGAAATCTTTTTTACATGATCACAAACCCAGCAGTGCAGGAGGAGGAGGAGATTTTTGCTCCCAGCCCGCCAATCAGCCATGCGTCTGGTCCACAAGCCCCGGTCAACGGAAATGTTCAGGCAAGCTTGTTGTGCTCTCACCCGTAGGTTGCCTGGTGTTTTTTTCTTGGGAGTGTGACCACTGACCTTCTTGAACCCCCTGCTGCCCATATGCGTGGCAGCATTTGCATTGGTTTACCGGCAGCTAAAATGTAAAAAACATGCTATAGTCTGCTATCTACTTCTTGTTTACACAAATATTTGTTCAATGCTGTTTATGGTCATTTATGACCACCATTGCGGTTGGCACAGATGTGTCTTGCACTGTGGTGTGTGTGCAGTTCCTAGCTGCCAGCTGCCCATGGGGAAGTTGACATAGGCTTCAGCATGGCCTTGCCACGCAAATGCTTAGTGCCATGAATTGATGCCAATTCAAAACCTTCAGATATTGGCTCGTAAAACTGAGGTTACTGTGAAGTACATGAGAAATATTTTAGCTGTGTAATGAATCTAGCAGTTGGTTCTAATCCATGTCGTTTATTTTATTCCAATTTCAGCCATATACCCTAAATGTACAATTCCATCATGCCCAGGGATGCAAGCTTTTGCTGCATGGCTAATTGAAAGCCTTTTAGACAATGTCATGTCTTCTCTTCTGCCCATTGCACGCAGACGAAAATCAGTGAATGACAGAAGGCCATGCTGTGATTTCAGTACATCTGTACTTGATTGTTGCGAGCAGCCCTCGCACAGAATTGACTCGCTGAGACTGTTGCTTCCGAAAGGAAGTTGTTGCAGTTCTGAAGCGTTTGATGGTGAAATGACCTTCAGTCTGATCAATGATTTTTTCAAATTTTTCTCTTTGTAACGATATCCAATTTGGAGTATCTCTGAACAAGCCACTGCTCAGTTGTTGATAGTTTTCGTAAACTCGCTTGAATGAAGTTTCAGATTTCAGATTACTTATTGGGGGATTTGGTGTGTGGCACCAGGTTGATGGTTATATATAAATTTATAAACTTTTGTGTAAGTACTCCTTAAACCGTAGATGCCAAGCTATCATTCAACTGCTGCTTGCTTACTACCTTTCAGTTGATGTGTTTGAATAATATTTGCATATATTGTGCAGACAGCTAGCTTGTGGTTGGTATTCACTGTGTGACATCTTATAACCACGGAATACATGTCAGCATAATGGCGGCATGCATGTGCAATTGCGTTTAATGCGATCCACTAACGACGATGTTGCGTCTTATGAATATTGCAGGTTCGATCGTTACTCCAACCGATCTCCCCCGCGCAGCAGCAAGTGGCACGACTCGAGAAGTGGTGGAGGAGGAGGTCAAGGCGGCGTTCCATCGCTGATGAGCATGCCGGTGGACGGACCAATTGAACCGATTGCACGTGTCCATGCCATAACACAACAGCTTGCTCACATGGCCAGCATGCTCACCCCACCCATGCGCGGCGGTGGCGCTGGTGGTATGAACCGGGGCAGAGGATCATTCCGTGACAGTCGGTTCAGTCCTGGAAGAGGAGGCGGTTTCCAAGACTCCATGGATGGCGAGTTCGGACCGCCTGGTGGGTTTGGCTCGAGACGAGGCGGTGGATTTGGATCAGGTGGTGGAAGCTATAACAAGAGACCGCGGCAGGACAGCAGTGGTGACAGAAATACACGGGTAAGAATTAATTGCATGATTAGCAGATGAACATTTATGTAGCTCATTTTGAAAGACTCGTAATTAGAAATGCCTTTGAACCTGTTCTTGGGAAACTATTCAGTGACATTCAATGCATTGTCAACAGTGATGTTGAATGTCATTAAGCAATGTGCAGATGAGTTAGAGATCGACTGCATTGCACACAATATTGTAACGATTTGTTGTCCTTCGTAGTTTCTGCGGTTTGCTTATGAACGTTTGTCTTATGCTAAGTTTGACGTGTTTGGATTGGATGATTCGTTTGACATGTTTGGATTGGATGATTCGTTTGACAGGTTTGGATTGGATGATTCGTTTGACATGTTTGGATTGGATGATTCGTTTGACATGTTTGGATTGGATGATTCGTTTGACATGTTTGGATTGGATGATTCGTTTGACATGTTTGGATTGGATGATTCGTTTGACATGTTTGGATTGGATGATTCGTTTGACATGTTTGGATTGAATGATTCGTTTGACATGTTTGGATTGGATGATTCGTTTGACATGTTTGGATTGGATGATTCGTTTGACATGTTTGGATTGGATGATTCGTTTGACATGTTTGGATTGGATGATTCGTTTGACATGTTTGGATTGGATGATTCGTTTGACATGTTTGGATTGGATGATTCGTTTGACATGTTTGGATTGGATGATTCAGGACGAAGCGCCGAGAAATCGTAGCGAGGATGGTCGCGAACCAGCAGGAAAGATTCTGAGACAGGACGTAGATAACACGAAAGCGGACGCCAGACCCAATCAGCCGTCATCTCAGCAGAAGACTTCGTCATTCTCAGGCTCAAGTCGAGGCCAACAGACCGGATGGTCGAAACCACCTTCCAAGTAAGACATTGGAATCCGTGACACAGGTGGTAAAAACCTGTCACATGTTTTTTTCTCACCTTTTTTCAGGCATTTATGCTACAATGGCTTTTACCGATTAAGTGTGGTTAATGGTATGGGAATGGTATGGTTAATGGTATGGGAAATCATATATCCTCGGTCGGTAACGGGTTAAAATACTTTTTACAGAATGAAACTATCTTTTTTCTAACTGATGTTATAGCCATTTGATTCTTTCATTAGTTTGAGTGAGAAAATCGAATGAAAGGTTTCAGAATATTATTGTCAGCAGCTCAGAAACCACTCATGGATTATTCAGTAATTAGGGAATGTATTAAAAAAAAAGCATCAAAATCTGTTTGCTACTTCTCAAATTATGGCGAATTCAAAGCCATATTGCCGTATTGAAGAATATTCTACATTCTGTTAATTTTTATGCCTATTGCATTAATGCTATAAAGCTGGACTGGTAACGATGATGTTTGTTAACTAGTCACCATGTCTGTCAGCCATATACATGTAGAAATGTGGGTCTCAACCATAGAGGTGTATTATATAATGAATATATCACTAGAGAGAGTATCAAGTCTTTATATTGAAGTCCGTCTAATTGGCACCGACCAATCACATCATCTGTCTAATTAGCACCCGACCAATCATAGGCCTTTGATTAGTCGCTTTGAATTAGGACGACGTTAAAAATTAACGACTTCAAATCTGACTGTTGGCTACAAGGGCGGATCCAGGGGGGGCCAATCCGGCCATGGCCCCCCATTTAAAAATTGCATGGGACGTGGCCCCCCATTTGGTTTCAACAAGTACTTTTTTCCAAAAAATTGGCCGATGACTAAAAAAAAAAAAAAAAAAAAAGGTCATCAGTTTTTTCGGCGGTTGAAATGGTATGTCTTCCGCGGAAAATTGGCCGACGACTAAAAAAAAAAAAAAAGGTCATCAGTTTTTTCAGCGGTAAAAAAAAAATTTCGCCGGAAACACCAAAAATTTTGGCCCCCCTTCGAAAATTTCTGTATCCGCCCTTGGTTGGCTAGATACGTCATGCTCTCTCTAGCGTTATGTTATACATGTAATACACCTCAATGGTCTCAACGGACCATAGGTGTTACATAATTTTTTTGTCTTGAAGTTTCTCAGGTTAGTTTTAAGGAAGTAGTGGTTGCTGTAGTAATAGCAGATTCAATGTTCTTTGATGAGGTAAGGTTAGGACCATATGTTATGTACACAGTGTACTGTTGTACACGTCACATTGTAAACCAGATTTGGATGTAATGTGAACTCTGAGTTTACTTGATTTGTCGTGTGAACCCTCATTACTATGCCGCATTAAAGACATTAAGCGTTTTTATTTTAATTTAGATTTAATCAAGGTGGGGGCAGCACTGGCAGTGGAGGCAGCAGCAGTGGCGGTGGATTCAACAAGTCGTCCAGCTTTAGCCAAGGAGGAGGGTTCAAGAAGGGTGGATTCAACCAGGGTGGGGGAACAGGTTACAACCAGGGTGGCAGCGGAGGATTTAATCAGGGCAGTGGGACAGGTTTTAGCCAGGGTGGTGGTGGTGGAGGTTTCAACCAGGGTGGTTCTGGAGGATACAACCAGGGCAGTGGAGGCAGTTACAATCAAGGTGGTGGGACGGGCGGTTATAACCAGGGCAGTGGCAGTCAGAGCCAAGGCAGTGGGGGTGGATTTAGCCAGGGCACTGGAGCTTACAATCAAGGCAGTGGCACAGGAGGAGCAGGGTATAACCAGAGCGCTGCTACGTTTAACCAAGGCAGTGGCTACAACCAGACAGCTGGTAGTGGAGGTTATCAGCAGAGCGGCAGTAGCAGCTACGGAAACCAGGGCACCGGCTACAACTACAACTATCCATCGCAGACTGGCACCGGGACTGGTGCCTACCAGGCACCACAGACACCAGCACAGCCCGCTGCAGCACAGCAGACGTGGAGCGCAGGTGGTACAGCAACAGCAGGAGGAGCAGGAGGACAGAACTATTGGCAGCAACCACAGCAGCAGCAGCAAGCATCACAGGGCACCTGGCAACCAGCAGCACAGCCAGCAGGTGGGCGTTTGTTATTTTACATGATATGATGTTATGGTTTCGAACCCATTATTTCTGTACTTGTTATGATGCCTCAGGATTTTTAGTTGGTCTGTTGAATTGTCTATGCATGCTGTTATGTCAGTTTACACAGGGACCATCAAGTTAATATTTAGTCATTCTACCTGTAGGTGTTATTATCTGATAAAATAAGTTCTTGCATATTTTAATTGTATTCGTAAAATCTGCGTAACCTGCATTGTCAGTTACTTGGAACCACGCTATTTGCTTCTCATCTATGAAATGCTCTTTTGCTCTCATAAAAGTAAATGGCAAATGCCACATTGCACTTTTCACATGTCCAGAATTTTTGGATTTATCCTTTTGAGGCTATATAGAACGAAAGTAGATGAGTGTTTCACGAAATGTATGTATTATGTAGGTACGTGATGTATATAATATGTGGGTTTGAGAACACTGAATATGGTGCACTTTGAGTAGCTCAGAAGTTCCACTGTGGGACCTTTGACTTATTGCGTATTTACGAACCTTTTCAAGATGGCTTGATTGCTTTTTCAGAATATCTTGATTACTTTTTTCAAGACAGCTTGATTGCTTTTTCAGAATATCTTGATTACTTTTTCAAGACAGCTTGATTGCTTTTTTCAGCATAGGTTGATTATTTTTTTCAGGATAGCTTGATTGCTTTTTTAGAATAGCTTGATTACTTTTTCAGGATAGCTTGATTGCTTTTTTAGAATAGCAGACTGGCACCGGAACTGGCGCTTACCGGGCGCCACAGACGCCAGCACAGCCTGCTGCAGCTTGATAGCTTTTTCAAGATAGCTTGATTGCTTTTATGCATCTGACTTTACTGGTGAATTGTTTGGATGCAACACTTGTGCACTGTTGTGCCAGCAAACATGACAGGAAAATTGTTAGAAGTTTTTTTCGTGTTCATGCTATGTCAAAGTTTATTTCTTTTATGATGTGTTGCGTTGTGGTTTTTCAGGTCAGGCGCAGTCAACTGACCAATCCAATTACAGCTATGGTTGGAATACCTGGAAATAAGTGGACTGTGTGTGTATGTGTCCCAAGCAAACCAAGCTCTCGGAGCAAACATCTTGTGAGATGTATAGAACTGTTAATTTCTGTTTGACTATTTGGAATAATGAAGCCAGACTTTGACTAACATTCATCATTACACGGAACATTGTTATTTTATGACTTACGTCCAGTTTAATACGACGCTTTCCTCAGCGGTTTCCTTGTTTCTGTGACGTTAAGGAGAAACGGTTTTCTTTTAGAAGTTGTTGAAGAATAGTTGCGAAAGAACTGCGTTTTAACTATTTTCTCACTTGTGTAGTCAGTATGGTGTAAGAAGATTTTTAAGTACCGGAAAGAAATTTTTAATGTGTAGTTCAAGGTGTTGTCTTTCATTCAAGCACCTAATGCATCACAGTTGTGGAGTAATATTTGTGTAATTATGCAAGAAAAGTCTGTTTGACCTATAAAATTCTAAAATTAGCCTTCCTTCCTACCTTCAACCACTATTATCTCCTTACATGTCCTTGGATTATGTGTCTTGTGGTTGACCTCAGAGAAGCTTATTTGTACGTGCGTAAGGTGGGGGTCAACAAAATGTACGGGAGGAGGGAGGTCGAAAATACGATTTTTGCGTAAGTAGTATATTATGGTTGGCCCCTAAAGTCAATTATAAAATATTTATTCCCTGTAATGGCTACTATTTCTTTCTGTTAAACATATTGGCTAAATTTTGTTAACTGCTTTGATTTATTGTTTACATCCATGGGGGCCAATCCGGCCATGACCCCTCCCCCCATTTAAAAAGTGCATGGGTTTATTGACAGCCCATTAATTTTCTCAGTGCATTTCAGACACAATTATTGTAGAACTAGATTTATATACCACGGTCAAGGACTCCATAGAATCCTTGTACCACTGTATAAAATAACAAACAGTGCGTCGACTTCCGGCCTCTACTGTAATCAGAATGTGTGACTGATTTTAAAGTGGGACTGGCTCAGAATGAAAATGGCGGACGACAGTGGGCGGGACTAGCCTCGCTTTCACAGGTGATTTCTCATTCCGACCAATTACAGGCGATTTCTGATGCTGACGAGTCGTACAGGATTTTCAAACCGACCAATCACTGGCTAGCTTCTGTTGAACGATCAGGTTCAATATCGAGTTTTTGCAGTCATTATCACGTGACCAGAAGAACTAGTCAACGGCAGAAATGCGAGTCGACGTAGGCCTACTGTTTGTTACTTATAATATACTGTGATTATACTGTAGATACTAGATACCTAGCCTAAACGTTTTTCACCTGGCGACTGTTTTGTCTTCGATTCACAGTACAGTGGCGCAGCACATTAAAGATATAGGCCTAATAATTAAAATACTAAGGACATGTAATAATAAATTACCGGTAAGTAGAGATAATAGATATAGATATAGAGTAGCCTACGTGATGCGGGAGTCGGCGGACGAGCTGGGATGGATAGGAGTTACCATAAATGGACGCACAATAAACAACCTGCGTTAATGCGGATGACATTGTTCTAATTGCGACGTCAGCAGCAGCACTTCAACAACTGATAGGATAAATGAGGTCTCAAAGGAGTACGGTTTGGAAATAAGTATAAAAAAGACAAAAGTTATGATAGTATCCAAAACGAGAGAAACAATTCAGATCACCTGCAATGGGGAACCTCTAGAACAGGTTGAGGCTTTCCGCTAACTGGGAGCATTGGAGACGGAAGCCGAGAAATCAGGGCTAGATTGGGGATGGCTCGGACGGCGATGGGGTCACTGGACTGCCTGTGGAAAGATCGTTCGGTCGGAAATGCACTGAAGAGGAGGGTTATGGAGGCGATGGTGTGGTCAGTGGCGTTGTATGGAAGTGAGGCATGGACTCTGAAGGCGGCGGATAGAAAGAGATTAACGGCATTTGAGATGATGACGTATAGAAGAATTATGCAGGTCGATTGGAAGGAACACAGAACAAATGCCTCGATTTTGGCGGAGCTGCGGCCGAAACAGAGGCTGCTGGAGAGGGTACAAAAAAGGAAACTGCGATACTTCGGACACCTGAATATGAGGGCAGACAACATATCGACACTGCTAATACAAGGACGAATTGAGGGTACCAGAGCACGGGGAAGACCAAGGAGGCGCTGGATGGACGATGTCTGTGACTGGACCGGACTATCACCTGTGGACTGTGTCAGACGGGCGCAGGACAGAGAGGAATGGAGGAAGCTGATGTCGTTGTCTCTGGTCTCCGACCCTCAGAAATGAGGATGGACAGCATCATCATCAGAGATAATAAGCGGATTCGACATCCCTGTGCAATTGACAATTTGTGCATGCGTGTGGGCCTACTTAGGCCTACTAAGGTGCTACATCAAAGGTTTTATTCCGATACACCAACAGTCCTTATCTAACTTGTTCCTACCAAAGGCTACCATGGCCATGGATAGAATAGGCTTGCTTTGTTTGGTAGGTAGGCCTATATCATATAGGCCTAATTATAGCATTTGCCACGTAGTCGTGAAATAAATGTATAAGTATTTGTTTGCTACAGCCTATTTGGCAATCCAAACCCGCAACCTATCCTTGCAGGAAGTGAGAAGCAGCTGTCAATTTCACAGGTTTTTCATAGGATTCGAACTCCAAATGTCATTGATTTGATACTGGAAAAATATTCTTATCTAGAGGAATAGATCTTATATGGAAAAACTGACCACAAACTTACTGCAATATGATTGTGATTTTTGTTATAGGCCTTAACGAAGAAAAGCTTCAGTGTGGAAGTTTGTTAAAGTAATTGAGAAAATCGTTCTTTCATTCCACCGCACATCTCTAATCGTGTATTTGGCACTTACAAAACTTGAGAAAGCACAGGTCTGCATAATTATTTGCTATTTATCAGCAATATTGACATCACAGATAGGCCCAGGCCTACATCATTTCGGCTGATGCAAGCTATCTAGCACCAGTTACAGCCAGGGCTGAAAGTGGTTTGGAAAAGTTGCCGGGTCTGACTTTTTGCCGGAAAGCGCCGAAGGCGCGAAGTTGCGAGTGCCGAAGGCACGAAGCCCATACCGACTAGGGGGTCTGGGGGAGCGTCGTAAGCTCCCCCAGCGGGGTCTGGGGCGGAGCCCCAGCCACCAACGCATTTTTAGCTGTGTTGACCTCAACTAGAGTCCATTTTAGGCTCTTATTTGCCAGCTATTTTATGAACGATAAAGTCATGAAAACTTCAAGAAAAAGTCTTTTGCAGAGTAGCAGATTATCAGGATAACAAAGTCAAAGTTTTATATTGCAAAAGAAATGGGTTTCGTCTTTATCATGTTCATAAAAGCTACAAGTTTAGGCCTATAACAAGTTTCTAAGTTTAACGCTGTCATATGGGTACCGTATAGGAAAACCCGTTATGGGTTTTACCAACTCAACCCACCCAAAATGTGTAATTTGAAATCTAAATTTTTAAAGCTAATTCTATGAAGGCTCAGCCTATACTTTGTGTATTTTGCAACCATTGCTTAGTGTTGAGCCACTAGCACTAGCCTCAAGTCACTTCACTATGGTTGAAAATCCCAGAGCGAATACACATCAAAGTTCTCTCCTTAAGTGTTCAATGAATGTCTCCACCACCGTCAACACGTCGTAGGCATATAAATTTTTCCACTTTACAGAGGTAGAATTTTTTGCTGTCGCTGTAACAAAATTGCTCATTATGGATGAACAGTGGACAACACTCAAGAAATTTTTAGAGTCTAATGATATTTCTGAAATATTTCTGAAATATTGGGGATATCAGCATCTCCATCTCCAAACGCAAATTTCGGGATCCGCCCACTGGCCCCCTAAGTCTCCGCCTATGAATGCTGCTGCTAATTTAACACCCCATTTTCTAATGTAGTTGTATAATAGGACTACCGGCGTAGCCCCTCCCAGGAAGCCGGAGGCCGCCCAGTAAGATTATGGTGCACATAATCTCATCAAGGGTCGGCGGCATGTTTAACATATCTGTGGTGTATTCATTGGCATAAGCATCTACGCTAGTCATTTGACGAAAATGTTTTAAAAATCCTACCGTTTTAACCTAGTTTATGGCGAATGACGACTTTTTTTAGTCATTCGCAAAAGATTTTTGGTAAACAAGCGACCCGGCTGAGACCCGGCAACAGCAGGTCTCGAAAATCGATGCCGGGTCGCAGCCCCGGACCGACCCGGCTCACTTTCAGCCCTGGTTACAGCTACTGATAAACAGACAACTGCTACAAAACGCTACAATAACTAACTCAAGTGGATTTGAACCGTTGAAATAGCGTAGAACTGTAGATGATAATTATACTACTACCGTAGTTCTATTTCGATTCAGATCATAAAACATTTAGATTCTATTCAAATTTTTTTAGCGTAGATATGCGAAAAGATGCGAATGATCATTTACTTCAAATTAATTTCAGAAAAGACTAAAGAGCTATCTAATATTTCTTTGAAACTAAAAGTCTCTCGTGATTGCAACTACTTTCATCGTTTTTTTTGCGAAGTTGAACGACATAGCGGATTAAATTGGCAGACGACAAGTTCCGAGGAAGACGCATTTGTGTTGTATCAAGAGGGGACTTTCGTTTGCTTGCATCATCAGGGCTTCTGGGTCCCCACAAGGGGAATTCGACGCGTGGATTCGACGCGGTCTGTCTAGCCCTTGAGGCTTGCAGGCAGAACATCGTCGATGGACTTGCCCGCCTCCAGAAGTTTCTCGAATTCGATCAGTTTGTTGACTCCGTCAATGAGCAGCTGAACGAATTCTCTCTGAAATCACATGTAGCATATTTTGTTTTTTTTAAACGACCAAGTTCTTACAAAGAAATGCCACACTGAACACTGGCAACTTTCAGGGTGAGAATTGCCGGGGGGTTGAGGAGGGATTCAACCCCCCCCGTCTTTCTTATGGTACCATAGTAAAGTCTCAACGCGGATCATATATAATAGTCTGACCCCAGTTATTTTTTCACAATTCGCATACCAACAACTTTACGTTATTAGACCTAAGCCTATTCCTTCACTCTTTTTGTAGCGTTTACATCTGATACATAGCCTACGTACATGCATACATACATACATATATGCATACATACATACATACATACATACATACATACATACATACATACATACATACATACATACATACATACATACAAACATATACACATACGGGCGCGGTGGTGTAGTGGTGGCGTCGATGCCTTGAAGCCGGAAGGTTAGAGGTTTGAATCCACCCCAAGTGGCCGCGTATAGGGACCTTGGGCAAGTCCTTCACTCGCAATTTTGCTCAGTGCTTCGGCGTGGAACTCCGATGCAGTGTCCGCTCTGTAGTCGGGAGCGCCTCTGAGTAGTGAGCTTGCAAGGGCACTATAACAAGTGCACATACATACATACATACATACATACATACATACATACATACATACATACATACATACACATGCATACCTACATTCATCCAATTGATCTTCTAGCTGCTTGTAATTATTGTCTCGTATACCTCAAATCAGATGGCGAGGAGATAGAGGTAGTGACAAGTTTCTCGTTTGGGGGATCAATAGTGGAGACAGACGGAAGATGCGATACAGAGGTGAGACGCAGAATTTCGATGGGCAAGGCTGCAATGCAGGGAATGGATAAGATATGGATGGACAGGCATGTGAGCGTACAAACAAAGATGAGACTTGTTACTTAAAGCTATGATTTTTCCCATAGTGCTATACAGGCGCGAGACGTGGACGAAGGCGCTGGATGACAACATTGCTGCGTGTGAAATGTGGATTTGGAGGAGGCTGCTGGGAATATCGTGGAGGGAGAGGAGAACAAATGAATCTGTTGTCCATGAGATAGGTCCAGTGGCGTAACAATAGGGTAGACTGGGTAGACAAAGTCTAGGGGCCCCCGAGTGTAGAGGGCCCCCGAGTTCCTATAGTTACGCCACTGTAAGTGATAATACATTTCAATATTCACATTTTGTCTAGGGGCCCCCGAGTTCCTAGTTACGCCACTGGATAGGTCAACAAAAGGTGATATGACATTGCTGCAGAGGACTGTCAAACAGAAGATGATGTATTTCGGTCATGTAATGCGCGCGGATGGACTGGAGAAGGCGATGATGCTGGCATGTGGAGAGGGTACAAGGAGAAGAGGACGGCCGAGGATCAGATGGATGGAGGATGTACACAGGAGGACAGGGATGAATCTTGGACAATTGAGGGATGTGACACAGAACAGAACGGAGTGGAGAAGGCTGGCCATGACAGTCGCTAGAGTTCCTCGAACTGACGGCACAAGGTGACAAGGTGAATGCGCGCGGACGGACTGGAGAAGGCGAATCAGCTGGCGTGTGGAGAGGGAACGAGGAGAAGAGGACGTCCGATGACCAGATGGATGGAGGATGTACACAGGAGGACAATGATGAATCTTGAAGAACTAAGGGACGAGACGCAGAACAGAATGGAGTGGAGAAGGCTAGTCATGACGGTCGCTAGAATTCCTCGAACTGATGGCTCAAGGTGACAAGGTGTTAAGGTGATCTACCTCAGACTTCTTCAGACGAGCTCTGTTTGAGATGTCGTAGACATCATCAACGGCTTCCGTGTGCTCGCCGCCCGTTCCTCTCTTCTGCAGGTGGTAGGCCAGAATGATGTCTTCGAACTTGGGGTGCTACAAAACAATAATATTACAGAAATCAATCATAGCAATGATAGCATATGCGTTTAGCATCAGCAGCAGTACAACTGTACAAGGCTAATTAATGTGGTTGGGTTGATATGCGAACGAATTTATGATTCCAAAGGGTTGCTAAAAGACTTCCATTAAAATGCAACTCATGGAGGGGGAAACTCGATATACGATCCACTAGAATGAGTTGAGCAAAAGGAGAACAATTGGCATACTAGTAGACCTATGGCCCACGTCATCGACCCCATAAACGGCCCACGATTTTAGTCCAATACCTGGAATATGTTACCTGTAGCCTGTTCAGTGTTGGGAGTTTGAGAAAGAGTGTGCAGTTGGTTTTTCTGAATGAAGTTTCGGAACTGCTGTATATTTATATTGCATTGTATTGTTATTGAAGTTTTATATAGCACCCTTTCAAGGCAGGCTACACAGAAGCGCTCCCAGTTCCAACCCGGTTAAATAGGATAGTATAATATAAGAGTATTATTCTGTATTGTATTGCAATGTATAGCATTGCATTGTATTGTATGTATTGTATTGTATATATGGAGTTATGGACTGTTGAAAAGTTGAGCGCACCTTGCTGAGCTTGTGCAGCTGGAGATGAACCGAGGCGCGAAGTCCAGTTCCAAGGTTGCTGGGGCAAGTGCAGATGTATCCGAGTCTCTCGCTCCAAGCCCATTCATGACCGTGCTTCTTCATCAGACCCTCAATCTGACGAGATCACAACAGAACGCATTTAAAAAATAATATTGATGATATTATTATTATTACTATTATTATTATTATTACGATAATTATCTTTTCAGTACTAACATTATCATTTGTATAAGAATTGTTATAGGCCTAATTATGATTATTACTAACATTATCATTATAATTATAGTTATTTTATTATGATTATTATTAATATTGTCATTATAATTATATTATTATTATTATTAACGTCATCATCATCATCGTCGTCGTCATCATCGTCATCATGATCATCATCACCACCATCATTAATGAGTTGCAGTATAGAGAGCAGATGATGATACTGATCCCTCCTCACCTCGTTGATACCGCGTGAGAATCGTTCGAAGACAGCTCTCACGTCTCCTCCATGCTGCATGGAGATGACACGGACCTGATCCTCCTCGTTGATCCAGATCAAGAACGTCTTCTCCTTGTTGTGCCTTCAATCAAACCATCAATCAACACACCAATCAACCAATTAATCAACCCATCAATCAACCCATCAATCAACCCATCAATCAACCAATCAATCAACACATCAATCAACACATCAATCAACCCATCAATCAACCCATCAATCAACCAATCAATCAACCCATCAATCAACTCATCAATCAACACATCAATCAACCAATCAATCAACCAATCAATCAACCAATCAATCAACACATCAATCAACCAGTCGATCAACCCGTCGATCAGCCTATCAAGCAACCCATCAATCAACCCATCAATCAACCCCCATCAATCAACCCCCATCAATCAACCCGTCGATCAACCCATCAATCAACCCATCAATCAACCCATCAATCAAACCATCAATCAACACATCAATCAACACATCAATCAACCCATCAATCAAACCATCAATCAACACATCAATCAACCCATCAGTCAACCCGTCAATCAACCCATCAATCAACACATTAATCAACCCATCAATCAACCCATTAATCAACCCATCAATCAACCCATTAATCAACACATCAATCAACCCATCAATCAACACATCAATCAACACATCAATCAACCCATTAATCAACCCATCAATCAACCCATCAATCAACACATCAATCAACACATCAATCAACCCATCGTTCAACCCGTCAATCAACCCATCAATCAACACATCAATCAACACATCAATCAACCCATCAATCAACCCATCAATCAACCCATCAATCAACCCATCAATCAACACATCAATCAACCCATCAATCAACCCATTAATCAACCCATCAATCAACCCATTAATCAACACATCAATCAACCCATCAATCAACACATCAATCAACACATCAATCAACCCATTAATCAACCCATCAATCAACCCATCAATCAACACATCAATCAACACATCAATCAACCCATTAATCAACCCATCGTTCAACCCGTCAATCAACCCATCAATCAACACATCAATCAACACATCAATCAACCCATCAATCAACCCATCAATCAACCCATCAATCAACCCATCAATCAACACATCAATCAACCCATCAATCAACCCATCAATCAACCCATCAATCAACCCATCGATCAACCCATCGATCAACCCATCAATCAACCCATCGATCAACCCGTCAATCAACCCATCAATCAACCCATCAATCAACCCGTCAATCAACCCATCAATCAACCAATCAATGATCAGCTGCTAATCGATGATCAATAAGTTACAACCTTGGTTAGATAAATCGATAAAATATCGATCGACTATTTGAACGTAATTTCGATCCCACTCTGCCACTGTCGTCATTACGCTAGTTTAGTCTTAGAAGACCTAGATCTTCTGATCGGCTTGACCTCTTTGTTCCCCACGTCAAGACAACCATAGCTTAATCCAGGTCCTTACGTCCATAGGTCCACCTCAGGGGAATGGACTTCACACTCTGCCAGTTCGCTCTTCCTTTTCCCTGGTAGTCTTTCCTCGGTAAACGGACATTAGCCCCCCTGGACATTTTCCCCCCCGGGGTAGGACATTATCCCCCCCAGTACATGATGTCATTACCTAAAAGTGATGCACAAAATGTAATTAATGGGCCTATGTTGAATGAATATCTATACATTACACATTAGTTTAACATCCTGTAGGAATATGTTAAGTTAATTGAAGGTTTAATATGTATATTATAAGACATTTTAAAGGTCTGAAACAACGCTAAGAAGTCTGCGAAACTCATACGTAAATGTCGTTGTAGCCATAACTGACACTAACAAGTAGGCCTACTTAGTGTATACGATTCCCATTCGTTCATTTCTTTAATGTATTGAATCTAATTTTGAATGGAAACAACGCTAATAGCCCAAGTCTACGAAGCACAGACGTAGCCTAACTAACATTAACAAACCTTTGTTGTAAGACACTAAACAAATAGACTGTGTAGGCCCTACATACGATTCCCATTCGTTCATTTCAAATCTAAGTCTAGGCCTAGGCCTATTGATACAATTAGGACCTAAATGACACTAAGTACTTTCGTTTGCATGTGAATGCCAGTGACATGTCTTATCGGTTACGGCATTATTCTACGATTTGCACATAGGGGGGGGGACTTTGTCCGGGGGAGCTAATGTCCTACGTAAAATCGGGGGGGAATATGTCCGGGGGGGCTAATGTCCGGGGGGGATAATGTCCGGGGGGGATAATGTCCAGGGGGGCTAATGTCCTACAACCTCTTTCCTCGTCTTTCTCTCGCCTCAAATTCTACTTTTAATTCTTTCGGGGTCGTTCGTACTTGGAGCGCTTCTGAAAGGCTCTTGCTAAGCTGTTCATCAACAATTCAGTCAGTCAATCAATCAGTCAGTTAGTCAATCAATCAATCAATCAATCAATCAATCAGTAAGCAGCCAAACCATTCAGGCTGTAGTTAAATCAGCCAGTGCTATAGAGTTATATATATAGATTGAGATGGGCATATTATAATTCTAAGAACTGATCATACCAGATTCCTCTCGCGTCCGGCCAGTCCCTGACTGCTCCAGAGTTGACCATCAAATGACCAGTCGGCTTCTGGAACAGGAAGTGATCCTGGCAAGAACAAAGAACACAAAGAACGCGATCAGATTGCAGCCGCCGCTAACAATGACACTTCTTCATAAATATAAATATTCAGCTAATAAATCTGATGCGGTAATCTTGTACATTACAATCCCATTCCCTAACCGACATCACGTCCAGTGTAAGAAAGCGTAAGGTAAGGTAACGTAAGTGAGGTAAAAATAATTATTAGCGTCGCCCTCCTGCTTTATCCAGGCATGAGACTGGCGCTGCAAGAGTACAGCAGGGCTTCTACTGAGGAATTTTTAGAAGTGCACAACCCCGTCTCTCCCTTCCCATTCTCCATGTTACAAATTACCCCCAATGAGATGACGATGACCTTTTTAAAATCTAGTTTTAACTGCACAGAACTGCTTCTATGCAACTGCACAAATCCATATGGAACTGCTCATTTTGTGTAGAACTGCATCATGATATAGGCCTACATAGATATAATATTAGGCCCATATATATTATTATATATATATATAATATATTATATATTTTTATATTTTTTATTATATTAAAAATATAATATTATATTTTATTATTATATATATAATAATATATAGTGTTATTATTATTATATTATATATATATAATATTATTATATCTATGAAGCCCTGCCCCATCCCCACCACTAAAACTTCATCGGTCGGTGTCATAATAAGAGAGAACTAACGGCGATCAGCTGCTTCTCCTGGTCGGGGGTCATCTTCTTCAGTGGGTAGTAGATTCCAGCCAGGTCCCCGCCCAGACCGGCCAGGGCATCGACGACGATACGCTCCACTTCACGTCGTTCCGCTCGGCTGATTGACGGAGGCAGGCAGAATCCCTTGACGCTGCGACCGGTACGAATACGGGCAGACTTGACGTACTTCGCATCGAATTGGCCACCGACCAACTGAAACACACGGACCATATACATGATAATTATTATCACGATGTTTGACTATAGCCTTCGAATAATGTAGCCTATGTGATGGAGTTTCAGTTAACGATAACTCTAACTGAAACCCATCCATAATGTGAATCAGTTTAAAGCTTCGCGGACGAAATAGTCATACATGAAATAAGATGCAATGTAAGAAATTGTAACGTAGCGTAACAACATAATGTATAATGTAGGGAAGGAAATGTCATGTGAATGTAGAAAATGGTGATATAAGAATGTAATGTAGTGCAATAAAATGTAACGCAGCGTAATGTTGTGTGGAAGAAAAGCAGCTTGTGAGCCTACAGTGTAATTTGATGCAAGGTAAGACAATGTAGTGCAGTATAATAACATGCAACGTATAATAACTTAATAAGGAAATGTTATGTGAAGATACCAACTGGTAATGCTACGTATCATAATGTAATGCAGTGCAATTAAATGCAACGCAATGTGAAAACATGTTCAGTGATGTTAATATGGTAATGCGACGCACGAAAATGTAGGCCTAGGCCTATATGACAAAATGCATTATAACTAATCGTATTTGTGATTAAAATGGGAATTTCGATGCGTATAAGCTGTAGCGCAATGCAATGCGAAATGTAATGTAAGGTAAATGAGATGATGGATACTAACGGCGCTGGCGTTCAGATCCGGAGGGGGGTGTTTGTCGCTGGGTCCGAACCCTCCGTGTTTCTCGTTGATGACGGCATCGAAGAGCTCCTTGAAAGTCTGGAAAAAAGAAGAAAACGAACATGTGAAGATCATTTTGATTAATGTGAAGAAAATGAACATGTGAAGATCAGTTTGATTAATGTGAAGAAAATGAACATGTGAAGATCAGTTTGATTAATGTGAAGAAAACGAACATGTGAAGATCATTTTGATTTATGTGAAGAAAATGAACATGTGAAGATCATTTCGATTAATGTGAAAAAGAAATAAAACAAGAAGAACAAAAGGGAAGAACAATGACAATAAGAATAAGGAGAGACGATAATAAGAGGAGGAGCAGGAGAATGAGAGGGGAGGGGAGGAGGAAGGAAAGACCGAGGAGGAAGAGGAGTGAGTGGAAGGAGGAGGAAGAGAACTAGGAGGAGGAGGATCCAGATGGAGGAAGAGGAGAAGAGGAAGAGGAAGAATAGTATAGGATAGGGAAGAGGGAGGGAGAGGGAAAGAAATACAAGAGGAAGAAAAGAGAAAAGAAGAAGAAGAAGAAGGTGTTGATAATCATGATTATGATGACGACAATGACGACGATGATGACAACGACGGGGATGACAATAACGATAATGACGACGACGATGACGACTATTGTGACGACAATTACGATGACGATGACAACAATTACGATTACAATGACAACAATTACGATTACAATGACAACAATTACGATTACAATGACAACAATTACGACGATGACGACGACGACGACGATGGCGATGATGACTAACCTCGTATGACTCTGGATCTCCGGCGACCAATCCGATGATGCGACCAGTGTTATCAACCGATGGCTGAATGCATTTGTCAATGGAGACACCGTTCGCAGTACGCAGCTCATACAGACGCTCGTACATCTGTACATCGACACACACACACGTACAATGTACATGATCCAGTAGAACAATGATAGTAGAACAATGCCGTAGAACAATGAGGTAGAAAAATGACAGTAGAACAATGATAGTAGAACTATGCGGTAGAACAATGCAGTAGAAAAATGACAATAGAACAATGCAGTACAACAATGCAGAAGAAAAATGACAATAGAACAATGCAGTAGAAAAAGTGACAGATGCTGAAGCACATCAGTACGACTGAGAAAACGGTTTACATTTAAAAGCTGGTGGCATGAAAATTGATAGTGTCATTGTGGGAGGAGGGTGATCATGAAAAGGTGTCCCCGGGGACATGAAAAGGTCTCTGGCGACACGAAAATATGCCCCAGGGAAACATGAGAAAGTGTCCTTGGGGGAAAATGAAAGGTGTCCTTTGGTCACTGGTGGAATGAAAAGGTGTCTTATAGTGACACGATAATAATATTAATAATAATAATAATAACTGCGCATTATAACTAATGAGTAATGAGGTGTGGGGTTGTTCTTACATCTTCCGTCAGATGTCTTCCCACCATGCATTTGTGTCCCGATGACTTGTAGTCGGGAAAGTTCTGCCGAGCGGTAAACTTCGGCATGTTGGCGATTTCGATAACCTGCGAAAAAGGACAACACTGCGCATGTCACCAAACAAATAATAATTATTATTATTATATTGTGACATGTAATTGTTCGTTTGCTGTGTCATTACGGTTCATTCATTCATTCATTCAATCAATCAATCAATCATTCATTCATCCATTCAGATCTATTCAATTATGCATTCTGTCATTCATTTATTCATTCAATTATACATTCAATCTATCATTCATCCAACCAGTCATTCATTCATTCATTCATTCATTCAAATAACTTGAGCCGATAGGCCTCTACTGTCTCTTCTGCAGAACATCAGACTAATCTTGTTTAAGTGCTGAGTTTGATTAGTAATTTCTAACATTTTGGGGTCATTGGGTTCCGCGCAGGCCTACTGGACGTAATCTTCATTTCTTCGATTCCAGTTTTGTTCGTTTTGTCGATTATTCGCTTCTTCGTTTATCTTTTCTTTCCTCATGCACTTCTTTTTTTCGTTTCTTCGATTTTTGGCTCAGTCTTTTCTTTATTTCCTCACTTCACTTATTTCTCCGTCCAGCTGTGGATTTCCTACGCTTTGTCTGCTCTTTCCATCATTCCATGCCATTATTTCATCGTGACTGCCGATACAAAGATTGGCTTTCCAACGAAGAACAACGCTTGACTCTAGCGTCAATAATAATTAACGAAACTCAAGTCGCTCTTTCATCTCAGTGTGTGGCGCTGCTGCTGGTCCTTAGAGTGACCTCGACCGCTACAGTCACCAGGGGCGCTTCGACCCGTGCACTGAACGGCACCAACCAATGGTCCTGTATCTTATGTGCACCCATCGGCTCGACAGATTGACGAACGACTCTCGCCATCTTCTGATCTTACATCAACAAGGGAAATTCGCGTCGGTGGCGTTGCCTCGAGGATCAACGCGCATTATATATATATTATATATATATAAAATATATTATAATATATAATATATGTGTATGTATATACATATATATATATAGTAATTAATGCATCGTATATACGATGGTAGCCTTCTGGCTTGGCTCCACGAGTGTGCGTGGGCCCACAGCTGGTGACATTTTGAGTGATCTGTTAACAGTGTTTCTCTCTATTCTTCATGACATCATCATTATAATTATGCATACGCTATACATGTATGCAGCACAGTGATTGGCTCTGTGTAGGTTCATTGAACTGATGCTATATAATAATATTTACAGTTACAACAACAACAACAACGAGCAGCAGAGATGTGCAACAGATGCGAAGGAATTCCATCCATCCATCCATCCATCCTATCCAGTTATCCATCCATCCATTCATCCATCCATCCATCCATCCTATCCAGTTATCCATCCATCCATTCATCCATCCATCCATCCATCCATCCATCCTATCCAGTTATCCATCCATCCATCCATCCATCTACCCACCCATCTATCCTTTTATCCCATCCAGCTGTCCATCCATCCATCCATCCATCCATCCATCAATCCATCCATCCATCCATCCATCTATCCTTTTATCCCATCCAGCTGTCCATCCATCCATCCATCCATCCATCAATCCATCCATCCATCCATCCATCTATCATTTTATCCCATCCAGCTGTCCATCCATCCATCCATACCTCTCCTCCCTCTCACACTTCTCTCTATCCCTCTCTCCCTCCCTCCATCCATTTTCTATAAGCTGGCCACCTGTTCTCAGTCTAATCATAGACCAACCCCCATAACTATATCCAAGCACGAGCGAGGTACATGTACCTCCTATAGATACATCGTCCCTGCCCATAGTATAGCTGCTATAGCAGGTACGTAAGGAATGCATGCATGCATGTATGTAGGAGACCTATTATGAAGCGTATGCGTTCAAAGTTAGCAGTGGCTTATCAAGCGCTTAGTATCAGTAAGCAGCTTATTAAACGCCTTTCCGATAAAGCAGAGGACAAAGGTCAGAGGTTTTCGGTGGAAAGAGAAACTGTCAGAACGTAGAACGACCTTTATTTTATTCCGCTTGAGAAGCTAACTGATCACCAGGTGGCCGCTGGAGCGTCACTCTCGCTCTGTAAGGGACTCAACCCAAATGAATACTTCTGCCAAATGTGCAAGCCTGTCATTGCAAGAGCTGAACATAGGAGGAGACTAATTCTCTTTTCTTCTTCCCCTCCTCTTCTTTATAATACTCTTGTTCCACTTCTTCATCTTCCTCCTCCTCTTCCTCATCTCCTCCTTCCACGACCTCCTCCTCTTCCTCTTCCGCTTTCTCCTTTTCTTCTTCTTCTTTTGTATTGAAAATCGCACTGGAATACTGGGGTTTGGCTGCCCATGAAAAAATTGTCAGACTCGTCTCCGATAAACTCAAAATGCGCTACAAAAATATCCGAATGCATGCAGTAGTCCATCTCGTTGGTGAAAAGCATTCTGATCCACTCATACGCCTATCAATTGCCATTTAACTCACCTGCCGAACGAAGAACTACTTTTAAAAATTGTATCCCTCCGCCGAGCTATCGAATGATAACTAACTATCGTCGTCTTTGTGAACTACTTTGAGGGCGCTATATCTTGGTGCCTACATTCGTATACTTGCATACAAAATATATGCATAAATAAAATATAGAAGCATGCAAACGGCTTACCTGCTAAATGAACAATAATATAATCGATCAACGGGCGGAGGGCCAAAGAATGAGCCAACTGCGCGGAGGTACAGCCACGCACCCTGCTTTTATAGGATGGGCCTCCCCTCTATCCCAGCATTCACCGCTCGAGGTCAGGACGTAGAGGAGAAATAGCGCACATCGCCCTGATCACCCCAGGCTCCCCTACGCCAGCGCTGGGTTGCGCTGCTTGCAGTGTCAGCCTGGTTGCTATAAATGGCGTCGGCTTCCTGGCAGCTGGTGGTGGAGCGGGCGGAGTCCGTGGCATGGAGTCCGGTGCATGGCTACGTCGCTAAGTATAGACGCGGTAGGGCGGCAGCGGTGGCTGATGGCTCCAGAGAAAGAGAGATGGAAGGAAGGAAGGGTGGGTGGAAGGAAGGAAGGAAGGATGGATGGATAGAGGGAAGAGATGCAAACGTAGCTGCTGCTGCTGCTGGTGGTGGTGGTGGCAGAGATAGTGAGGCATACTGACAGAGATATTGGTAGAGCTACAGGGACATAATTAGAGACGGAGTTTCGAGGTGGAGGAAGATATAGGCAAGAGCATGGACAGCGATTGGAGGGGGAAGAGGTTGAGGCAAAACCTCAGAGATAGACAGAGAAATAACCAACGAGACAGATGGAGGGAGGAAGGGAGAGAAAGAGAGAGAGATACAGACATACATAGGCAGACAGAAAGAGACAGAGAGACACAGAGAAACAGAAACAGAGACATAGAGATAGAGAGAGAGAGGGAGAGAGAGAGATTGAAAGGAAGAGATGAGGAGAGGAAAAAGAGACAAACATGGGCAGATAGTGAGACAGGGAGACACGTAGGAGAGAGAGTCAAAGAGAGACAGAGAGAGATAGGGTGTGAGGGCGAAAAATAAAGAGAAGGTGACAATAGAGACACATAGACAAACAAACAGACAAACAGACATACAGACAGACTGGAACAGAGAGCGAGGGACAGAGTTGTGCGCGTGTTATCGATTGTCAGTTGGTTGTGGTGGTATTCTGGCCTGGCTTGTTCGGTCGAGTAGCCGTGCTAAAGAGGCGCCCATCCAACCGAGTGGGTGCAGAGGGGATTCCCGGTGGGGATGGAGGGATGGAGAATGGGGGGATGGGGTATGGGGGGGGGGCGGGTTGCCGTTCTACGAATTCGTTCGCCTAACGATCGGGAGATGCCGCCACCGCCTCCCTCCGCGTGGTTGAGACTGGTTGCCATGACACACACCCTATCTGCCCGTACTCATAGCAACCGTGCAGTCTTATCTGTGCACGCACAATGCCTCCGAAGCAAATATCGACACCTGACAACTGAATGAACGAGTGAATGAATGAGTGAATGAATGAGTGAGTGAATGAATGAATGAACGAATGAATATTGACATCACAGATAGGCCCAGGCCTACATCATTTCGGCTGATGCAGGCTATCTAGCACCAGTTACAGCTACTGATAAACAGACAACTGCTACAAAACGCTACAATAACTAACTCAAGTGGATTTGAACCGTTGAAATAGTGTAGAACTGTAGATGATAATTATACTACTACCGTAGTTCTATTTCGATTCAGATAATAAAACATTTAGATTCTATTCAAATTTTTAGCGTAGATATGCGAAAAGATGCGAATGATCATTTACTTCAGATTAATTTCAGAAAAGACTAAAGAGCTATCTAATTTTTCGTTGAAACTAAAAGTCTCTCTTGCATGATTGCAACTACTTTCATCGTTTTTTTTGCGAAGTTGAACGACATAGCGGATTAAATTGGCAGACGACAAGTTCCGAGGAAGACGCATGTGTGTTGTATCAAGAGGGGGCTTTCGTTTGCTTGCATCATCAGGGCTTCTGGGTTCCCGCAAGGGGAATTCGACTCGTGGATTCGACGCGGTCTGTCTAGCCCTTGAGGCTTGCAGGCAGAACATCGTCGATGGACTTGCCCTCCTCCAGAAGTTTCTCGAATTTGATCAGTTTGTTGACTCCGTCAATGAGCAGCTGAACGAATTCTCTCTGAAATCACATTATAGCATATTTTTTAATCTTTAGACGACCAAGTTCTTACAAAGAAATTAATGCCACTGAACATTGAAAACTTTCAGTGTGAGAATTGCCGGGGGGAGTTGAGGGATTCAAACCCCCGTCTTTCTTATGTAACAGTCTGACCCCAGTTATTTTTTCACAATTCTCATACCGACAGCTTTACGTTATTAGGCCTAGGCCTATTCCTTCACTCTTTTTGTAGTTTTTACATCTGATACATACGTACGTGCATACATACATACATACATACATACATACATACATACATACATACATACATACATACATACATACATACATACATACATACATACATACATACATACATACATACATACATACATACATACATACATACATACATACATACATACATACATACATACACACATACATACATACATATATACATACATACATACATACATACATACATACATACATACATACATAGGGGCGGTCCATAAAGTACGTCACGCTCCAGGGGGGAGGGGGTGTAAGAAAGTGTGACAGTTTGTGACAGGGGGGAGGGGGTGTCAGGCCATGTGTGACGTCACACATTTATTTTTTAAATTCTTTTATATTTTTTTGTTCTTAGTACCTAAAATCCGACCCGGCCCGGCCAGGCGTGTCTAAAACCCGGCCTGGCGGGATAAAAGTTGATTTCCCGTCACTATCAAAGCGTTTAGGGACACACGTCACTATTAGAGGGATTAGGGATAGTATCCTAGAGTTAGAGGGTTAGGTAAATGGTTATGTTTTTAAATTTTTTGTTCGAAAGTGTGACGTACTTTAGGGGGGGGTCCGAGATTTGTGACAGTTTGTGACAGGGGGGAGGGGGGGTCAAAAATGGTCAAAAATAGCGTGACGTACTTTATGGACGGTCCCATACATACATACATACGTACATATTATATGCATACATACGCAAACATACATGTACATACAAACATTTGTGGGTGCGGTGGTGTAGTGGGTATGTTCGTCGCCTTGCAGCCGAAGGGTTGCAGGTTCGAATTCACCTCAAGTCGCCGCATAGAGACCTTGGGCAAGTCCTTCACTCGCAAGGTTGCAATGCAGGGAATGGATAAGATATTGGAGGGATAGGCATGTGAGTTTACAAACAAAGACGAAACTTGTTAAAGCTATGATTTTTCCCATAGTGCTATACGGGAGCGAGACGTGGACGAAGACGAAGGCGCTGGATGACAACATTGCTGCGTGTGAAATGTGGATATGGAGGAGTTGCTGGGGATATCGTGGAGGGAAAGGAGAACAAATGAATCTGTGCTCCAGGAGATAGGACAACTATGAGGTGATATGACATTGCTGCAGAGGACTGTCAAACGGAAGCTGATGTATTTCGGTCATGTGATGCGCACGAATGGACTGGAGAAGGCGATGATGCTGGCGTGTGAAGAGGGGACGAGGAGAAGAGGACGGCCGATGACCAGATGGATGGAGGATGTACACAGGAGGACAGGGATGAATCTTGAACAACTGAGGGATGAGACGCAGAACAGAATGGAGTGGAGAAGGCTAGTGATGACGGTCGCTAGCGTTCCTCGAACTGATCGATGGTACAAGGTGATAAGCTGGTATAATACCTCAGACTTCTTCAGACGAGCTCTGTTTGAGATGTCGTAGACATCATCAACGGCCTCCGTGTGCTCGCCGCCCGTTCCTCTCTTCTGCAGGTGGTAGGCCAGAATGATGTCTTCGAACTTGGGGTGCTACAAAACAATAATACAGAAATCAATCGAAGCATTGTATTGTATTGTATTTCAGAAGCGCAAGCGTTTAGCATCAGCAGCAGTAGGCTACAACTGTACAAGGCTAATGTGGTTGGGCTGATTTGCGAACGAATTTATGATTCCAAAGGGTTGTTAAAAGACTTCCATTAAAATGCAAATCACGGGGGACTTGATAATCGATCAGCTAGAGCAAAGGGAGACAATTGGCAGATTAATAGTAGGCCTATGTCCCACGTCATTGACCCCATAGAGGTCTATGATTTTAATCCAGTACCTGGAATAAAAATTATGTTACCTGCAACCTGTTGAATGTTGGGAGTTGAAGAAAGAGTGCAGTTGGTTTTTCTGAACGTTTTCGGAACTGCTCTGTTTTATAGCTTTGTATTATTATTATTGAACTTCTACATAGTGCCCTTTCAAGGCAGGCTGCACAGAAGCGCTCCCGTTTCAACCTGTTTAAATAGGATAGTTTATTATAAGAGTATTATTCTGTATTGTATTCTTCTTCTTTTCCTTAATTCCAGCCGGAAGGAAAAGAAAAAGAAGAAGATTCTGTATTGTATTGTGTTGTATTGTATGGAGTTGTGGACCTTGGAAAAGTTGAGCGCACCTTGCTGAGCTTGTGCAGCTGGAGATGAACCGAGGCGCGAAGTCCAGTTCCAAGGTTGCTGGGGCAAGTACAGATGTATCCGAGTCTCTCGCTCCACGCCCATTCATGACCGTGCTTCTTCATCAGACCCTCAATCTGAAGAGATCACAGGGCAATAACAAAACGCATTTAAAAAATAACATTGATGATATTATTATTATTATTATTATTATTATTATTATTATTATTATTATTATTATTATTATTATTATTATTATTATTATTATTATTATTATTATTATGACGAATGTTGATCAGATCCAGCAACACATTAAACTCTACATGGTCCAAATTAAGGTCGATCACAAAGGCAATGTGGAAGAGAAGCAGATGGCGTTTCCTCGTTGGACTGCAACCGAGATTCTCTGGAAAAGGTAGCTTGCCTCGAGTCTGTCTTGTGTCGCCTCGGTCAGCCTCCGCCCCAAGTCTAGCACAAAATCAAGTCCTTCCGAACTCCAGGCACCGCTCGATTCCAATGCCACCGCCACGAAGGCATGTGTCCTGGTGATTGCGGTGTACTTTAATCTTTTGGCAACGGCTGCCCGGTTTGCGGCTTCACATATTATTATTATTATTATTATTATTATTATTATTATTATTATTATTATTATTATTATTATTATTATTATTATAAGGAACGTAACACACGACGAGTGACTGCCACCCGTGATCTTAATCGGCCGACAGGGTCTCAAAGTCAATCAATCAACCCATCAATTATTATTATTATTGTTATTATTATTATTATTATTATTATTATTATTATTATTATTATTATTACGGTAGGCCTAATTATCTTTTCAGTATTATCATTATCTTTATAAGAATTGTTTTAGGCTTAATTATGATTATTACTAACATTATCATCATAATTATAGTTATATTATTATAATTATTATTGATAATTATTACAATTATAATTATATTGTTATTATTATCATTACTATTATTATTATTATTATTATTATTATTATTATTATCATTACTATTATTATTATTATTATTAACGTCATCATCATCATCATCACCATCATTAATGAGTTGCAGTGGAGAGCAGATGATGATGCCGATCCCTCCTCACCTCGTTGATACCACGTGAGAATCGTTCAAAGACGGCTCTCACGTCTCCACCATGCTGCATGGAGATGACACGGACCTGATCCTCCTCGTTGATCCAGATCAAGAACGTCTTCTCCTTGTTGTGCCTTCAATCAACCCGTCAATCAACCATCAATCAACACATCAATCAACCCGTCAATCAACCCATCAATCAACACATCAAGCAACACATCAATCAACATCAATCAACCCATCAATCAACACATCAATCAACACATCAATCGACCCATCAATCAACCCATCAATCAACCCATCAATCAACCCATCAATCAACCCGTCAATCAACCCATCAATCAACACATCAATCAACACATCAATCAACACATCAATCAACACATCAATTAACACATCAATCAAACCATCAATCAACACATCAATTAACACATCAATCAACACATCAATCAACCCATCAATCAACATCATCAATCAACACATCAATCAACACATCAATCAACACATCAATTAACACATCAATCAAACAATCAATCAACACATCAATCAACACATCAATCAAACCATCAATCAACACATCAATTAACACATCAATCAACACATCAATCAACACACCAATCAACACATCAATTAACACATCAATCAAACCATCAATCAGCACATCAATCAAACCATCAATCAACACATCAATCAACCCATCAATCAACACATCAATCAACCCGTCAATCAACCCAACAATCAACCAATCAATGATCAGCTGCTAATCGATGATCAATAAGTTATAACAGTGGTTAGATAAATCGATAAAATATCGATCGACTATTTGAACGTAATTTCGATCCCACTCTGCCACTGTCGTCATTGCGATAGGTTAGTCTGGAAGACTTAGATCCTCTGACCGGCTTGATCTCCTTGTTCCCCACGTCAAGACAGCCATGGCTTAATCCAGGTCCTTATGTCCATAGGTCCACCTCAGGGGAATGGACTTCCCACCCTGCCAGTTCGCTCTTCCTTTTTCTCTGGTAGTCTTTCCCAACCATAACCATCAATTTATCCTCATCTTTCTCTCGCTTCAAATCCTACCGTTAAATTCTTTCGGTGTCGTTCGTACTTGGAGCACTTCTGTAAGGCTCTTGCTAAGCCGTTCATCAGTCATGCAGTCAGTCAGTCAGTCAGTCAGTCAGTCAGTCAGTCAGTCAGTCAGTCAGTCAGCAAGTCAGTCAATCAATCAATCAGCCCGTCAATCAATCAATCAATCAGCAGGCAGCCAATCCAGTCAGGCCGTAATTAAATCAGCCAGTCAGATGGAGCGAGTGGGTTGCTATAGAGTTATATAATATATAGAGTCTATAGACTAAGATGGACATATAATTATAATTGTAAGAACTGATCATACCAGATTCCTCTCGCGTCCGGCCAGTCCCTGACTGCTCCAGAGTTGACCATCAAATGACCAGTCGGCTTCTGGAACAGGAAGTGATCCTGGCAAGAACAAAGAACACAAAGAACGCGATCAGATAGCAAAAGCCGTTATATATAACAGTGAGTTATGACACTCATTCGTAAATATTCAGCTAATAAATCACATGCGGTAATCTTGTACATTACAATCCCATTCCCTAACCGCCATCACGTCCAGCGTAAGAAAACGCAAGGTAAGGTAACGTAGGCTAAGTGAGGTAAAAATAATGATTAGGGTCGCCTCCTGCTCTATCCAGGCATGGGACTGGCGCTGCAAGAGTACAGCAGGGCTTCTAGGCTACTAAGGAAATTTTAGAAGTACACAACCCCGTCTCTCTCTTCCCATTCTCCATGGTAAATTACTCCCAATAAGATGACAATAACCTTTTTCAAAAGTATTTTTACTGCACAGAAGTGCTTCTATAGGCTACAATTGCACAAATTCATATGGAACTGCTCATTTAGTGTAGAACTGCATGCTATATATATACATATAATAAATGTATATATAGCATGCAGTTCTACACTAAATGAGCAGTAGATATATTGTTGCGGACCAGGGCTGGGCAAATACCACCAGGAACCGAAACCCAAACCCTAGTCGCCAAGGTGTCGTTCGTCCGTGTAGTCCGGCGTCAACTGAAGATTGACGACTAGCCAGTCAGGCTTAAAACACATTTATTCGACGATCAAAGAAGAACTCGCAATGCAGTTCAAAGTCAACTTCTATAGCGCCAGTGTTCGGAGCAAGTTCGGAGCAATGTTCGGAGCTATTCACGTAGCGCCACTGTCCAACCACTGCACCACTATTCACCGCAATTGTCAATGCAGAACGCCGACTCTTCGTCGTGTAGATCGCCGCTGCCTCGCCAGCGCCCGCAAAAGTCTGTGAAGCGGGTCAGGTTTCGAACCCTGATCGTCGTCGTGTAGATCACCGCTGCCTCGCCAGCGCCCGCAGAAAGTCTGTGAAGCGGGTCAGGTTTCGAACCCTGATCGTCGTCGTGTAGATCACCGCTGCCTCGCCAGCGCCCGCAAAGTCTGTGAAGCGGGTCAGGTTTCGAACCCTGATCGTCGTCGTGTAGATCACCGCTGCCTCGCCAGCGCCCGCAGAAAGTCTGTGAAGCGGGTCAGGTTTCGAACCCCGCGCGTCGTCGTGTAAACAAAACCCGAGCCTCGGCGCTTACCCAGTAGCGGTTGCAACACAGGCGTCGAACTCCAGTCGTCGTTGCGTAGCAGGAAACTGATCCGCTGCGCTCACCCGGTCAGCAGCGTGGGCAGGTCCGGCGTCGAACTCCGATCGTCGTGGCACAGCGAAGGTCACCAGACCTTCCGTCGTCGGCAGGCGTCGATCTCCGGTCGAAAGCGTCCGCGGGTCAGGTTTCGAACCCCGGCGTCGTAGTTGCACAGCGTAGGTCACCAGACCTTCCGTCGACAGGCGCTGAGTTTCGGTAGCGTCGTCGTATCGTCGTGTCGCTCTCCAAAGCGTTTTCCTCGAACGATTTCCTGCTGGCTGTACTGCGACTCGAACCCGCAACAGTCGACCGACGTGTCTTTCCACTGTTCCTCGGCGACTCGATGACGATGAAGACTGCTTCTCTCGACGACTGCACTTCTGTGTTCCTTGACGTGACCTCGTCGCTGACTGCCGTGCCTGCGTGCGCACTAGTATATGTGTATCACGAAGCCACTCCCACGTAGGCCAGCGGTAGACACAGGCCAGCGGTAGACACAGGCCAGCGGTAGACATTAGGCCACGCCCCTGTAGGCCAGCGGTAGACGCAGGCCAGCGGTAGACACAGGCCAGCGGTAGACATTAGGCCACGCCCCTGTAGGCCAGCGGTAGACACAGGCCAGCGGTAGACACAGGCCAGCGGTAGACACAGGTACCCAAGCAGACACGGGGACGGACACTCAAATAAAAAATTAAACCCCATGAACCCGATTTCCAACAATATTATATCTATAATATATATATATATAATTATACATATATATGTATAAAAATCATATATATGTACATGTATATATACGTACTAGATGTGTCACCCGGCGTTGCCCGGGAAATTTAGGGTTTTAAACACTACTTCCCTATGGTACCCAACGTTGACCGCTAAATTTAGGGTTTTCGCCAACCCTCTACCCCACCCCGCTTCCCCAAAAAGCCAAACGTAACCCGCCCCTGCGGGGCGCTACGGAAATTATTACTGGGCTTGTATGACGTCATTCGGGCTGTAGACTTCTTTACTAAAGCTCGATACTGCTTACCAAAGCGTGAGCGATGAAATCTGTCTTAAAACGCTTCTGTCTTAAAACGCTAATAACTCGAGTTCTAAAGTGAAATTTAGGGTTTTAAACACAACTCCACTCTGGTACCCATCGTTGACTGCTAAATTTAGGGTTTTCGCCAACCCTCCACCTCACCTCGCTTCCCCAAAAAGCCAAACTTGACCCACCCCTACGGGGCGCTACGGAAATTATTACTGGGCGGGTATGACGTCATGCGGTGTAGACTCTTGACTTACGCGCTAGTGTGATCAATTATTACTGATGAAATCTGTCTTAAAACGCTAATAACTTTTGTTTTAAACTGAATTAAAACCTGAAAATAGTTGCGATGACCTTATAATTTGGGTAAGAATCGATTGCAAAGTTTTTTTTTAAACCGACGCTGTTTCATTTCCGAGCCTATTCTGCAGGGGAGAGTCAAAAGCGTACAAACAAATAAACAAACATATGGAAAGTGTTTCGGAATTATAATATAGATATTATAATTTTATATAAATAAATATATATATATATAAATTATATATATATATATATAAATTATATATATATATATAAATAATATATATATATATATATATATATATATATAAATTATATATATATATATATATATATATATATATATATATATATATATATATATATATATATATATATATATATATATATATATATGAAGCCCTGTCCATCCCCACCACTAAAATTTCATCGGTGGATGTCATAATAAAAGAGAACTTACGGCGATCAGCTGCTTCTCCTGGTCGGGGGTCATCTTCTTCAGTGGGTAGTAGTTTCCAGCCAGGTCCCCGCCCAGACCGCCCAGGGCTTCGACGACGATACGCTCCACTTCACGTCGTTCCGCTCGGCTGATTGACGGAGGCAGGCAGAATCCCTTGACGCTGCGACCGGTACGAATACGGGCAGACTTGACGTACTTCGCATCGAACTGACCACCGACCAACTGCAACAACATACGCACCACATACATGATATTATTATCACGATGTATATGTGACTAGACGTCGAATAATGTAACCTATGTGATGGAGTTTCAGTTAACGATAACTGTAACTGAAACCCATCCATAATGTGACTCAGTTCCACGCTGCGCGGTCGAAACAGTGGCGTAGCCAAGGGGGTTTCGGGGGTTAAAACCCCTCGTCCCATCATAAATTCCTGGCTACGCCATTGGGTCGAAATAGTCATAAACTGAAATAATGTAAGAAATTGTAACACAGTGTGGGAGCGCTACTGAATCTGTGAGCGGCGCTATACAAATGTTCAATTACAATTACAATTACAAGTGTAACAACATATAACGCAGAGAAGGAAATGTCTTGTGAATGTAGAAAATGGTGATATAAGAATGTAATGTAGTGCAATGAAAAGTAACGCAATGTAACGGTGTGCGGAAGAAAAACAGCTTGTAAGCCTACAGTGTAATTTGATGCAAGGTAAGACAATGTATAGCGCAGTATAACAACATGTGACGTATAGTAAGGAAAATGTTATGTAAAGGTAGCAACTGGTAATGCTACGTATCAAAATGCAATGCAGTGCAATTAAACGCAATGCAATGTGAAAACATGCTCACTGATGTTAATATGGTAATGCAACGCACGAAAATGTAGGCCTAGACCTATATGACAAAATGCATTATATAACTGATCGCATTGTGTGATTAAAATGGAAATTTCGATGCGTATGAGCTGTAACGCAATGTAATGCGAAATGTAATGTAATGTAAATGGAGACGAGGGAGACTAACGGCGCTGGCGTTCAGATCCGGAGGGGGGTGTTTGTCGGTGGGTCCGAACCCTCCGTGTTTCTCATTGATGACGGCGTCGAAGAGCTCCTTGAAAGTCTGCAAAAAGAAGAAAATGAACATGTGAAGATCATTTTGATAAATGTGAATAAAATGAACATGTGAAGATCATTTTGATTAGTGTGAAAAAGAAATAAAACAAGAAGTACAAGAAGAACAAAAGGGAAGAACGGGGACAATAAGAACAAGAAGAACAGGAACAAGAAGAGACAACAATAAGAGGAGGAGCAGAAGAATATGATGGGAGGGGGAAGGGAGGGGGAGGAAAAGACCGAGGGGGAAGAAGAATGAGTGGAAGAAGGAGGAAGAGAAAAAGGAGGAGATGACCCAGAGGAGGAAGGGGAGAAGAGGAAGAGGAAGAAGAATAGGATAGGGAGGGGGATGGAAAGAAATACAAGTGAAGACAGGAGGAATAAAAGAGAACAGAAGAAGGTGTTGATAATCATGATCATGATGACGAAAAGAATGGCATGACGACGACGACGATGACGACAACGACGACGATGATAATACAATGATGCAGATGACAATGACGACGATGACGATGATGACGACAACGACGATGATGATAATACAATGATGCTGATGACAATGACGACGATGACGACAATTACGACGACGATAATGACGACAGCAATTACGATGACGATGAATACGACAATGAAGACTAGCCTCGTATGACTCTGGATCTCCGGCGACCAATCCGATGATGCGACCAGTGTTATCAACCGATGGCTGAATGCATTTGTCAATGGAGACACCGTTCGCTGTACGCAGCTCGTACAGACGCTCGTACATCTGTACATCGACACACACGCACACATAATGCAGTAGAACAATGATAGTAGAACAATGCCGTAGAACAATGAGGTAGAAAAATTACAGTAGAACAATGATAGTAGAACATTGCGGTAGAACAATGAGGTAGCAAAAAGACAGTAGAACAATACCGTAGAACAATGAGGTAGCAAAAAGACAGTAGAACAATACCGTAGAACAATGAGATAGCAAAAATGACAGTTGAACAATTATAGTAGAACCATGCAGTAGAACAATGAGGTGTGACAATTATAGTAGAACAATTATAGTAGAACAAATTCTGAACAATGCAGTAGAACAATGAGGTAGAAAAATGACAGTAGAACAATGCAGTAGAACAATGCAGTAGAACAATGAGGTAGAACAATGACAGTAGAACAATGACAGTGGAACAATGCAGTAGAAAAATGACAGCTGCTGAAGTACAGCACATCAGTACGACTGAGAAATGTCAATGCACAGAATAGATTTATAAACGGTTTACATTTAGAAGCTGGTGGCATGAAAAGGTGTCCTCGTGGGGGGAGGGGAGGGTGGGCATGAAAAGGTGTCCTCGTGGGGGATGGTGGGCATGAAAAGGTGTCCTCGTGGGGGGAAGGTGGGCATGAAAAGGTGTCCTCGTGGGGGGAAGGTGGGCATGAAAAGGTGTCCTCTGGGACTTGAAAATGTGTCCTCGAAGAATGAGAAGGTCTCCTCTGGTGACACGAAAATATGCCCTAGGGAAGGTGTCCTCGGGGGAGATGTAATGTAATGAGGGTGGTTCTTACATCTTCCGTCAGATGTCTTCCCACCATGCATTTGTGTCCCGATGACTTGTAGTCGGGAAAGTTCTGCCGAGCGGTAAACTTCGGCATGTTGGCGATTTCGATAACCTGCGAAAAAGAGCATACGAACGAATGTTATTATTATATCGTTGCTCATAATTATTCGTTTCCGGTGGCACTGCGGTTCATTCAATCATTCATTCGTTCGTTCATTCATTCATTCACTGATTCATTTATTCATTCAATTATGCATTTAATCAATCATTCATCCACCCATACATTCTTTCATCCATTCATTCATTCATTCATTCATTCAAATAACTTGAGCCTAAAGGCCTTAATGTCTCTTATGCAGAATAACAGACTAATGAGTTTTATTAGCAATCTCTAACATTTCGGGGGTCATTGGTCCCGCGCAGGTCTACTGGACGTAATGGTCTACTGCAGCGTTTCCCAAACTGTGGGTCGCGACCCAAAAGTGGGTCGCAGAGCTTTGGCAAGTGGGTCGCGAAAGTTCTTCTTATTTCTCTGTTAATTTCAGTATTTATTCCAGTAACCCTCAAACGTCATACTTTATTATTCCGTTATGACTAGTGAAACAACATTTGACTATGGTTGGGCCATAACTAGCTTCTACTTGTGCGTGTATGTGAACAGGAAACAGTGCACGAGACTTAGCAACGAGACTTAGCATGATTAATAAAAAGTATGTGTTTCCCGAACTCTCTGATATTGCTTTGTCAGTGTTGTTACCGTTTTCAACCACATACCTGTGTGAGGCTGGATTTTCAGCATTGACGGCAATGAAAACAAAATACAGGAACAGGCTGTGCACAGATCATGACATGAGGCCGTGTCTGACTTCTTTTAAACCACGCATTGACTTACTTATGAGTAACATGCAGGCCCATCCTTCACATTGATTCTTTAAACTTAAAGTTTAAATTTAACGATTAGTTACTGTTACATTGAAATAACAGTTGCTTGCATTGCAATAAATGTTGGCTTTTTCCTTAAGTTAAATTTTACTGTTTTAAATGTGGTAATTTCTAAATGCTGGATGTAAATCAGCATATCTTAATCCCGATTTATGAAGCAATCCTTAGTTAGTGCTAGTTTAGTACTCTGTACCTAATTTTGTTTAGTCACTTTAGTGGGTCCCGAGACAGAAAAAATATTCCCAAGTGGGTCCCGAGCCAGAGAAGTTTGGGAACCTCTGGTCTACTGGACGTAATCTTCATTTCTTCAATTCCAGGTTTTTTCGCTTTGTCGATTTCTGACTTCTTCATTTCTTCTTTCTTAGTCTTTCCTTTCCTTTCCTCACTTCTTCTTTTCCTTGTTTATTCACTTCTTCGTTCTTCGTCCAGCTGCGGATTTCCTACGCTTTGTCTGCTCTTTCCATCATTCCATTCCATTATTTCATCGTGACTGCCGATACAAAGAATGGATTTCCAAAGAACAACGGTTGAATCTGGCGTCAATTATAATTAACGAAACGCAAGTCGCTCTTTCATCTCAGTATGTGGCGCCGGTCCTTAGAGTGCGCCATCTTCTGACCGTTACAGTCACCGGGGGGGGGAGGGGGCGGAAGGGGAGGGGCGCTTCTACCCGTGCACCGAACGGCACCAACCAATGGTCCTGTATCTTATGTGCACCCATCGGCGGCAGCTTGACAGATTGACGAACGACTTGCACCAGCTTCTGATCTTCCATCAACAAAGGAACTTCGCATCGGTGGCGTTGCTTTGGGGACCAACCAATTTTATACAACAAATTATATTATAATAGATCTACATAATAAAATATATATTATATATGTATGTATTGTATATTGTAGCAATAAATGCATATTATATACGATTGTAGCCTTCTGGCTTGGCTCCACGAGTGTGCGTGGGCCCACAGCTGGTGACGTTCGGAGTATTCTGTTAACAGCGTTTCTCTCTAATCTTGATGGCATCATCATTATAATTATGCATAGGCTATACATATACGCAGCTCAGTGACTGGCTCTGTGTAATTTCCCTGAACTGGCGCTATATTATAATCTATTTACAGTCACAACAACAACAACAACAACGAACAGCAGAGAAGTGCAACAGGTGCGAAGTAATTCAATCCATCCTTTTATCCCATCCAGCTGTGCCTCTATCCATCCATCCATCCTTTTATCCCATCCAGCTGTCCCTCTATCCATCCATCCATCCATCCATCCATCCATCCATCCATCCATCCTTTTATCCCATCCAGCTGTCCCTCTATCCATCCATCCATCCCTCTCCTCCTTTCTCTCTCTCCCTCTCTCTCCTCCCTCTATCCATCCATTTTCCATATCAGCTGGCCACCTGTTCTCAGTCTAATCTATAGACCAACCCCATGCCTCCAAGCAAGAGCAAGGTACCTTCTATAAGTTCTATTAGATACACCTGCCCATAGTATAGCAGGTATACATGTACGTAAGGAATGCATGCATACATGTATGTAGGAGACCTAATACGGCCTACGTTGAAAGTTAGAAGTGGCTTATCAAGCGCTTAGTATCAGTAAGCAGCTTATTAAGCGCTTAGTATCAGTAAGCAGTTTATTAAGCGCTTAGTATCAGTAAGCAGTTTATTATGCGCTTAGTATCAGTAAGCAGCTTATTAATCGACTTTCCGATAAAGCAGAGGTCAAAAGTCATCGGTTTTCGGTGGAAAGAGAAACTGTCAGAACATAGAACGACTTTTATTTTATTCCGTTTGAGAAGCTAACTGATCACCATATAAAAAATTATGGCCGCTGGAGCGTCACTCTCGCTCCACAAGGGACTCAACCCAAATGAATGCTTCCACCACCGCTGGCAAATGTGCGGGCCTCTCATTGCAAGACCTGAACATAGAAGGAGACTAATTCTTTTTTCTTCTTCCCCTCCTCTTCTTCATAAAACTCTTGCTCCACTTCTTCATCGTCATCCTCCTCCTCCTCCTCCTCATCTCCTCCCTCTTCCACCATCACCTCCTCTTCCTCTTCCACCACCTCTTTTTCTCCTTCTTCTTTTGTATTGTAATCGTACCGGAATACTGAGAGAGAGAGAGAGAGAGAGAGAGAGAGAGAGAGAGAGAGAGAGAGAGAGAGAGACAGAGACAGAGACAGAGACAGAGACAGAGACAGAGACAGAGACAGAGACAGATAGGGAGAGAGAGAGAGAGAGAGAGAGAGAGAGAGAGAGAGAGAGAGAGAGAGAGAGAGAGAGAGAGAGAGAGAGAGAGAGAGAGAGAGAGAGAGAGAGAGAGAGAGAGAGAGAGAGTCAAGGAAAGACAGATCTAGTGTGAGGGCGAAAAATAAAGAGAAAGTGACAATAGAGACAGATAGACAAACAAACAGACATGCAGACAAACAAACAGACATGCAATGCAGACAGACAGACAGACAGGCAGACAGATAGACAAACAAACAGACAGGCAGACAGACAGGCAGACAGATAGACAAACAAACAGACAGGCAGACAGACAGGCAGACAGATAGACAAACAAACAGACAGGCAGACCGACAGGCAGACAGATAGACAAACAGACAGACAGGCAGACAAACAGACAGGCATACAGATAGACTGGGACAGAGAGCGAGGGACAGAGTTGAGCGTGTTATCGATTGTCAGTTGGTTGTGGTGGTATTCTGGCCTGGCTTGTTCGGTCGAGTAGCCGTGCTAAAGCGGCGCCCATCCATCCGAGTGGGTGCAGAGGGGGACCCTCCGGTGGGGATGGAGGGATGAGGGGATGGAGGGATGGGGTAGGGGAGAGTGGGTTGCCGTCCTACGAATTCGTTCGCCTAACGATCGGGAGATGCCGCCACCGCCACCGCCGCCTCCCTCCGCGTGGTTGAGACTGGTTGCCATGACACACGACCTATCTGCACGTAGTCATAGCAACCATGCAGTCTTATCTGTGCACGCACAATGCCTCGGAAGCAAATATCGACACCTGACGACTGAATGAACGACTGAATGAATGAGTGAATGAATGAATGGATGAATTGATAAATGATTGATTGATTGAATGATTGATTGATTGAATGAATGAATGGATAAGTGGTTGAATGATTCAATGAAGGAATGGATGGATGGGTGAATGAATGAATGAATGAATGAGTGAATGAATGAATAAGCGAATGAATGAATGAATGATTGATTGAATGAATGATTGATTAAATGAATGAATGAATGAACGAACGAGTGATTGTTTGAGCGAGTGAATTAGTGATTGAATGATCGAAAAATTCCCCTTAACATATAGTTGACCGTGATGCATTTCGTCTCAACTAAACTGCCAATGGAAAAAATTAATCTGTAGAAAAAATCTAATGTGATTGCTATCTACATGATCATGTTGGCCACCAAATAAAACATGTTATGCTACATAATATAAAAGCATTCGTATTTTTGTCGGATTCCAGTTCGACGGTCAGCTAATGTAATGAGTGTGTGTGTGTGTGTGTGTGTGTGTGTGTGTGTGTGTGTGTGTGTGTGTGTGTGTGTGTGTGTGTGTGTGTGTGTGTGTGTGTGTGTGTGCGCGCGCTCGATCGTCTGCAGCTGATCTGATGATTGTCAGTGGAGACTGCAGACGATCTGTAATTTCCAGGCCAGGCGTTATATGTTTGGGTTATAAATGGAAGCTGACTGACACACAGTAGCAAAACAACAACTATTGTTGATTGACCAGACAGTCTATTCTTTCACCTTCTTCCTCTTCTTCCTTCTTCTCCTCTTCCTTCTTGCCCCAGCTCCTTTCCGCTACCCATGCCCCCACTCCGAGCTCCTACTGCTTAAGCCAGTTGTATAAATGTTTCTAAGAACTACAGAAATGTTAAATGCTTGATTAGTTATTAGTTGACTTTACGTTCAAATAATTAGGTCAAAATATTTCAAAGTCAAAATACTCAAATAATTAAACTGTGACAAATGTGCGTTTATTAGGCGAATAGAGACAGACCGGTGTTTACTAGAGAAAAGAAAATTTTAATTTGACAGACAGGTTACAATAAAAAAAATCGTGAAGAAAAGTAATTACATGCATCATTTTAAAAGCCTTTTGGTTCATATTTAAATGTCCAGTATGTCCTATAGCCTATATACTATTTCGACCAACCATGGTGCTTCGTACCGTTGGCCTATATAATAAGTAGCCTATAATTGACTGCAGTCTATCTGCAACCATGGTTATTGCCCGATTAGTTGCCGAGTCTTCTATTAATATCACGACCTGGATATACATAGAACCTATAGGATCAGGGGCGGATCCAGGGGGCAAATCCGGCCATGGCCCCATTGAGCAATTTTGAAATTTCTCACCAGATATTCTGATTTCTGACGGGCAAAATGGACGTCCCCCCCTTACAGGTTCGATGCAATGGGAAAAGGTGACAGAAAAGCAAAAGAGAAAGAAAATAGCATATGACTAAAAAGGGTCATCAGCTATTTTGACGGGCAGGGCTGTTTTAAAGGAATTTTCAGAACTGCACAACCACTTCTTTTCCTTCCCATCCTTCATGGTAAATTACTCCCAATCGGAGGACAATGGCTTGCTTTTGCTAGTTTCAACTGCACGGAAGTGCTTCTACAACTGCACAAATCCATTTAGAACTGCACATTTTGTGTACAACTGCACGCTAAAAAAGCCCTGTTGACGGCGAAAATGGTATATTTTTTCAAGAAATGCTCTTTTTGCCAAGATTTCGGCTAAAGGACTATTTCCCGACATTTCGTTCAAACGACTAAAAAAGGTGATCATGTTTTTTGGCCAAAGACCAACGAAAAATGTTTCCACACCGATGACCGAAAACTTTGGCGCCCTGCCCCTTCGAAAATTGCTGTATCCGCCCCTGTATAGAATATATAATAAGTGGCCACGTTTCGCTATTTTTGCCTCCCTGTTATGCATTGGGATGATGTGTAGAGTGTAGACTATAGAGTATAGATCCCCAGATAACACAACAGTCTCATATATTATCATCAAATAACAAAACAATAACAGGTTTCTGTAGGTCAACGAATAAAATAACTAATAATAAAAAATTGAACGAGGTCTTGCCCAGCTAAAAGAAAACTAAATTCGACTGTGAATTTTCCAAGTAGGCATAGGCGCAACCACCCTATGGGACCCACGGGACGCGTCCCCCCAACTTTTCAGTGGTCCCCTAACTTTGTTATTATGGTCCCCAACTTTTAGGACGTGATTCATTATGGTCCCCCCAACTTTTAGGACGTGATTGCACCTATGCAAGTAGGGGATTGGCCGGGAACGCGGCGAATCCTAAAATTCCCGGGCAACGCCGGGTACCCCATGCATGCAGCTAGTTTGCAAATATTGCATCAGGGGCTTCAAGTATAAACTTTCAGTTTAAATGGTTTTTCTGCCTGTGATTCCATTTTTAGTCGGATCTAATTAAAATAACGCGTGCGATTAAATATTAATGCGTTAAAATGTAATCGCTAATTTTTAACGCGTTAATCGCACACGTTAATCGCGATTAATCAATCGCACACGTTAATCGCGATTAATCAATCGCACACGTTAATCGCGATTAATCAATCGCACACGTTAATCGCGATTTTTCCGTTCAGTTACTTGCTTCATAATTATAATTATTGAAGGACATTGCCAGGAAAACATTCGGAGTGGTTTCAATTTCGTTGAATGTCTCCCTAAGGACATGGTGGCAGACACACAGAATTAGTTTTACAATATCGGAAATCATTTACTTAGAGCCAGAGCCGCCTGGGAGGGGCAATAGGGAACTGCCCAGGGGCCCGGAGACTTTTAGGGGTCGAGCTAGGTTGTTATACATAGGCTATGTAGAAGCTATTGATTTATAAATGCCGTTTAGATATAATATTGCAGAGAACATTAACTATCGGCTCAAACTTCAGTTAACAACTGGCTAAAATCATGCATAATAATACATAAATGTAAAATTATTGAAGATCGTACCTGATGCGTGTTTATCACCTCGATTTGTGTCTAAAGCATTTATTTCTCATTAAGCCTTAAGATATAGTTGTGATCGAGGTAGCCTACGTGACTTCTCTGCCTATGTATATGGCCCAGCATTTCTCTCGTTAAGCTGGCCAGCTTCGGGGGTGGGGGTGAATCCGTAAATTCTCTAATAAAATACGATAGTGTAAATATCATTAGGTCTACTTTCTTTACTATGCCCATATTGCGCAATAACGCACTCAAAAAGCAATAAATCTGAATCTATCGCCACACACAGACATTGTCAATGAAGACTGGTTTGAAGCTGCATGTACCTCTTCAGTGACCGTCACAAGAGAGACTTGAATCTACAATCTCTCTGCTACAAAGTAAGCACTCCAACCGCTTGCGTAGGCCTATACCGTGCCACACAAACTCAGAAGTATGATTTGAACCAACGCATGGCCGCATTAAGGTGGGTGCTAAGGGTGCTGCAGCACCCGGGCCCGCAGTTTTGAGGGGGCCTGCGCAGAACTGGATTATAAAAATACGATGACCTGCATGTTCCTGTTAAAAAAAACTGTGGGTCTTCATGGCAGGCTCACTACAAAAGAGTACTGAAACGTAAATTGGCTTTGTGCTACATTATATGGACATTTTATTGTGACGACATCTCTTTTTTCTAAAAGCACTATTGTCACGCCACTATTTTTTGGGACATGGTACTGGTACATTATCACTTTGTTCTCTGAAATTCTTATACCGTGATCTCCAACGTTGTTATGCATAATATTCAATTTTCCTGCGTCATTTCGTTGGGCTGGTTGCTGGTGTACGACAGTAGCTATGTACTATTATGACGACGTCTTCTTGGACTACAACACTATTGTTACGTCATTACTCATTGTTGTTAGCGTTGTTAGCTTTGTTTATGAACATGTTGCTGACTTCCTGCAAGGACGATTTCTCTGTTGCATGGATTTTGTATTTGGCTAATTGCTATAGGGCATATACTTGCTAAATAAAATATTTACAAAATAAAGTGCATGAGTGGCTTCGAATAACTTGTTCTGAGTTTTTGTCCTTCTTAAAGTGTTGTTATATATGCCAAACAAATTTCTGTCCAGGGTAACGACCTCTGTTGTCATAGGCCCTGGTCAAATCTGGATCCATCCATCCATCCTTAATTTCTTACGATTAGGATTAACCAATATCAATAACAAATTATTGAAGCATGTTTATTTGAATGAGCAGGCCATAAATGATTAAGTCCTGTTCGGTCGAACAACTTGAACATGCCTTAATCCGCCTTTGGGCCCGCCGTAATAAATTATCATGTGTGTGGTGGACCGGTTGGTTCTCAGAATTGGTGGAGTCACAGCACTCAGGCCCGCACTGGTCTTAATGCGGCTCATCCTGGTTACCAAAGTCTTTTGAACCTGACTACGATCTGAACGACCACGCTGGAACCAGTCTGTGAATAAGCTGGCATAGGCGGAGACCTGGGCGGAGACTTGGGGAGGGACGGAAAGATTTTTGATGGACAAATGGCTGAGTGTTGCAGAAAAATTTCCATCTTTTGCCGGCCAAATTTCTGACGACCGGCGAAATCTTGAAAAAAAGTCTATTTTCGCCGCCAAAAAAGTTGATGACTTTTTTTAGTCTTGGCGCTCAACGATTGCGGGGGGGGGGGGGGGGACAAATGCATGGGCCGTCCCCCAACACCTCCGTTGGGTGGGACCGTACCCCCTGTTCCCCCCTAGGTCTCCGCCTATGTAAGCTGGTGCAGTGCGTTTACGAGTGGCGCCTTAGAAATCTGGAGATTACGATTACGATTACGATTACGATGACCCTCTACATCCTGACTTCTTCTTCTCATCTACATCATGTATATTATAATCATACTGGCCGCAATACGCTCTTAAACCTTTCCTTATCTTTTACACAGCTGCAATAAATTCCTATGCTGCTTGCAGACCGTCGGCCTTAAAAGCTCTTGCGCTATAAAAAAAACTGCAACCTATTTCCGGGGTAAGTTATAGTCGTCGTATACCGCCACCTAGCGTCGGTCGATACGAAGCACGAATGTCTTATTGACCTCAAAAGTCACCAGACATCTCATATATATTTATAGAACCTCTATATATATATATAAATATATATATACACACGTATGTATATATATATATATATATATATATATATAGAGGACATCGGTCAAAGGAAGACATGGAGAAAAAATCAGTCGAGTGTACCTAAGTGCAGGAAGCACGCCATACACGAGTGCACAATAGCCCGGCCAGCTTGGGGGGATTCGTAAACTATCTAATAAAATACGGTCATGTAGGCCCAAATATCATAAGGTCTATCTTTTTACTATGCCCATATATTGCGTAATAACGCACTCAAAAAGTAGTTAACCTGAATCTACGTCACACACATACATTGCCAACCAAGACTTGTTTTGCGCTAGGCCTACCTCTTCGGTAACCGCCACAAGAGGGACTTGAACCTGCAATCCCTGTGCTACAACGTACCTAGGCACTCCAACCACTTGGGTATACCGTGCCACACAAATTCAGAAGTGAAATACGAACCCATGGAACCTCACTGCGATCTGAACGATCACGCTGGACCCAGCGCTCGTGAATAAGCTGGTGCACTGCGCTTGGTTTATACGATTGACGTTTTACAAATTTGAATATAACGACTACGATGACCATCTACATCATGACTTCTTCTTCTTCTTCTTCTTCTCATATATTTTAATTATGTTCGCCGCAATATACGTTCTTAAACCTTTCCTTATCTTGCAATAAATTCCTATGCTGCTTGCAGACCGTCGGCCTTAAAACCTCCTGCGCTATAAAAAACTGCAACCTATTTCCTGCGAAGATTTAATACTCGTCGTATACCGCCACCTATCGTCGGTCGATACGAAGCACGAAAGTCTTATTGACCTCAAAAGTCACCAGACATCTCATATATATATATATATATGTATATATATATATAAAATTATATATGTATATATACGTATATAATATATACATAAATATATACAATAATATACATGTGTATATATATATATATATATATGTACAGGGCATCGGTGAAAGGAAGACATTGAGAAAACAACCATGCAGTCGAGTGTACTTGAGTGCAAGAAAACACGCCAAACACGAGAGCACATGAAGTGTAGCCTACGGCAGATTCTGATGTGACTTTGGGCAGAGATGGCTGTACGTTTAGACATAGTTACGTCTATGCAGAAGAACAACCATGCAGGAAAAGAAGAAGAAGAAGAAGAATAAGAAGAAGAAGAAGAAGAAGAAGAAGAAGAAGAAGAAGAAGAAGAAGAAGAAGAAGAAGAAGAAGAAGAAGAAGAAGAAGAAGAAGAAGAAGAAGAAGAAGAAGAAGAAGAAGAAGAAGAAGAAGAAGAAGAAGAAGAAGAAGAAGAAGAAGAAGAAGAAGAAGAAGAAGAAGAAGAAGAAGAAGAAGAAGAAGAAGAAGAAGAAGAAGAAGAAGAAGAAGAAGAAGAAGAAGAAGAAGAAGAAGAAGAAGAAGAAGAAGAAGAAGAAGAAGAAGAAGAAGAAGAAGAAGAAGAAGAAGAAGAAGAAGAAGAAGAAGAAGAAGAAGAAGAAGAAGAAGAAGAAGAAGAAGAAGAAGAAGAAGAAAAAGAAGAAGAAAAAGAAGAAGAAAAAGAAGAAGAAAAAGAAGAAGAAGAAGAAGACGAAGAAGAAGAAGAAGACGAAGAAGAAGAAGAAGAAGAAGAAGAAGAAAAAGAAGAAGAAAAAGAAGAAAAAGAAGAAGAAGAAGACGAAGAAGAAGAAGACGAAGAAGAAGAAGAAGAAGAAGAAGAAGAAGAAGAAGAAGAAGAAGAGGAGAGGAAATCTGTAAAAAAAGCAAATGTTTGGCCGTTATTAAGGTTGCAGGATTGAAGTGTCTCACGTGGTTTCAATATGGCAGACCAACAGGATATCATAAAAATGCTTTTCTGTCTATTATACCGTTGTATATTCGCATGCATTAATAGCAAAACCTTAATGCGCCTCTCTTATATTTGCGTTATCGACTGTGTTGGAATGTCAGGCTGTGTTTGTGTGCCTTGATGTCTCGCTATGTTCAGTGATGAAGACACACACACGCACGCGCGCACACACACACACACACACACACGCACACAGTCACACACACACACACACACATCCACGCAGACGGAATCTAATAATGAGAATTTGTATGGCGGTTTATATTAAGGGCTCCATATGAAATTTTTATGAATGTCTGATCATATATAAATGCGTGTAGGCCTACATATAAAGAGAAGGGGGCGAAGGAGAGTTGCAGGGATAAAAAAAGGCAGGCAGAGAAGAAGCTATGGAGCAGAAAAATAATGGGACAGAATAAGAGACAGACAGACAGAGACAAACAGACAGACAGACAAACAGACAAACAGACAAACAGACAAACAGAAATCGATACAGGCACATGCACTGACGCTTACATGCTGCGTTATTCGTTATTCGCTATTCGTGAACGTTTACCGTTTGCTTGTTTGACTCCATAGAATTGAGTAGCGCTGTGCAGATGGTGTGTGCAGCATGGAGAAGTAAAGGGCAAGAAAGGGAGGATCGAGGGAGCGGGTAGCGGAAGAGAAAGAATCAGAAGAAGAAGAGGAAGAAGAAGAAGAGGAGGAGGAGGAGGAGAAGCGAGAAGGAGACGATCGGAGGAGAAGAGGATGAGAAAAAGGAGAATAAGAGGACGATGATGATGATGATGATGATGATGATGATGATGATGATGATGATGATGATGATGATGATGATGATGATGATGAAGAAGTGGAAGAAGAAAATTATGAGAAGGAGTAGGAGGAAGAAAAGAAGAAGAAGAAGAAGAAGAAGAAGAAGAAGAAGAAGAGGAGGAGGAGCAAGAGGAGGAGGAGCAAGAGAGGAGGAGTGAAAGGAGAGTAAAGAGAAGAACAAAAAGCAAGATCAGAGGAACGTCTGCTTTGTCTGCTAGAGACCTTCAGGTATACACGCACACGAGTCCAACATTGGCGTCAATGACATTAAGAACTAAGAACTCTGCTAGGAACCGACAGTACCCACTACACCTGATGGAGAATGGCTAATGTATACACCTTATACATATATAGGTCACGCAAATACATACCAAGAAACACGTACGCGAACACACACATACACCCAAACATACAAACCCATGCGCGCACACACAAACATACAAACCCATGCGCGCACACACAAACATACAAACCCATGCGCGCACACACAAACATACAAACCCATGCGCACGCACACACACAAACACACACGCGCTGCAATAAAAACTCAACACATAAATATAAATAACGAAAGTTTCTGGAAAACCGAACCTTCCACATTCCCTTCTCTCTTTCAATTCTTGTTGTGCTTGTTTTGTTGTTGTTGTTATACTAATAATTAATCATGTCCTGCATATGTATGTGTATATGTATATGTATATGCATATGTATATACTATATGCATATGTATATGTATATACTATATATATATGCATATGTATATGTATATGTATATACTATATATATGCATATGTATATGTATACAGTGCTGTGTGTTTGTTAGTGCCTCTCAGTAAAAAATATACTTGCTTACTTACTTGCATGGCATTTCAGCATTCGTGTGTTATGTCTAAATGAGTTCTTAGAAGATCTCTTTGTAATATGCAGGTCTTATAGTTATATGGAAAGTTAAAAATAAACCTAGACGAACCTATGGTGAATACATTTGCCACTGATATTGATTTTAAAAAATATAGCCAGAAAAGTAACACAACAATATGCCTCTGAGTAGATATCTTGAAGAGGCGCTATATAAATTCTCTGAATGAATACGCATAGTCTATAGGCCTATCACTTTGCCCCTTCTTCTCGTATACATGTAAACACTTAGAGGTGCACAAGTGCACGATCGTACGACCGAACATAGCTGAATACGAGCTTCTGCATGTGAGTTAAGAATTTGCACACGGTTCATAAAATTATATTGCTCAACACAGCGTCTTTGCCATTGTGAACCCGTCTCTGTGTGGATATCCGTATAGGAAGATCTTAGTCGGGTGTCATCTTCATCCTTTCGCTGCTCGAATGCTTTCCTATTTCCTCGGGGCTGTCACGCCGAGTATATATATTATTGTGATCAACTGCAGTAAATTTATTGGCAAAGATGAATGTCCAACAAACTCGCAAGTCCTTAACCCTCTTGATTATCACGTCTGTGAAGCTACGCTGGAACGCTGCAAGACATTTCATCCCAAGTTGAAGAACACTGGCTAGCTGAAGGAAGTCTTGCTGCAAATGTGGGGTCAGTTGAAGCGGGGCTCCGACTCGATAAACAAGGCCATACTGAGCTTCACAAAAATAATTTGAGCTCTTGTGAAAGTAGGGAGTGGACACTCGCATCATACTTTACGATAAACTGTTAAACGGAATTCTTAGGTCGTAGTGAAAAGTGATATTATTTGACATGAAAATCTACAAATGACCTTCATATTTGTGCGGAAAATTGAAAAAACAGAGTTGAAAGTTTAAACAGCTGTAACTTTTACAAACATGAACAGTTTTAGGTGAAACTTTCAGGGATTGTTGGAAATTCATTCCCCTGCAAATGGTGAAATTTGCGCAGAAAAAGTTCAATCGTTTGCGAAGATATTGCAATTTATACGGTGGTACATTTTTTTATTGAGCCACCCTGTATCTAGTACTACAAGAGTCGCTTTATAAACTCCACTGCGGTTGCACTCTGCCAGTGCCAGTCCCAAGCCTGGATAAAGAATGAGAGTGATAGTAATCATCATTGATATGGCAGTGTCATGGGCGGATCAAGGGGGCCAATCCGGCCATGGCCCCCCATTTAAAAAGTGCATGGGACGTGGCCCTCCCCCATTTGGTTTGAGCAAACCATTAAATCAATGTAGCGGGAGAGAAAAGCAGGATACTAGAGAGGCCATTATTCCGACCAGGATGACTGATGACTAAAAAAGGTCACCAACTATTTTGGCGGATGAAACGATATATTTTTCTTGGGAATTCGAGACAAATGACTAAAAAGTCATCAGAACTTTTTGCCTTCCCCCCATCGAAAATTTCTGTATCCGCCTTTGGGCAGTGTCGTTAAACAAGCGAAATCGCTTTATAAATTCTCAAATATAATTGCATACGATACAATACGCTTCGATGGATCAAGGACTATTGGTCATAGGATGTTTGGTCATAGGATGTTTGGTCATAGGATGTTTGGTCATAGGGTGATTGGTCATAGGATGTTTGGTCATATATAGGATGTTTGGTCATAAAATGTTTGGTCATAGCCTCATATACATGATGTTTGGTCATATGCCGCAAATAGACGACTTCGATCTTAATTTTAAAAGAAATAAACCCTTGGCAAAACAGGCAAACTTCTTTAGGTTATTGCTTGCAGGTATCAATTAGGGACAATTAACATTGGTAGAAAATGAAAATACTGAAAATCACGAAATTTATTAGGATAATTAGGCCTACGTGAAGGCAAGAACTGACTTCAAAGAACTTAAACGATAGTTGAAACTTATTTTATTTGTCTGAAAAAGCACTTCAAAGAATGAACAATGTTTACCACGAAATAATAAACGTTCGACAGTAACTTGTCCATACAGCTATTAAAGGTCGTTAAACCATAGCAAAACAACTATTTGCAGTGATAGATAAATGGGTGTATTTTATGACGAAATGCTCTTCTGTTCTCAGTGTTGTGTTGTCGTTCAGAGTTTTAGGGTTCCGGAGTTTTATGTTTTTACATTAAATTAAATTATCTAGTAAATGCATGTTTGTGTTTTTAATCTCTTCAAACAAGTGTATTTGGTAACTATAGGCTATCTTTGTCTAATTCAATGTTGTAAATTGCTAAAGAGCTTATTACCAGTCGTCCTTATGACCAATAGACAAGATGACAAAAAAGACCCAATGACCAATAGACCTATATGACCAATAGACCCTATGACCAATCGTCCTATGACCAACTCCGCCACTGGTTGCACTCTGCCAGTGCCAGTCCCAAGCCTGGATAAAGAATGAGAGTGATAGTAATCATCATTGATATGGCAGTGTCAGGGGTGTCAGGGGCGGATCAAGGGGGCCAATCCGGCCATGGCCCTCCATTTAAAAAGTGCATGGGACGTGTTCCCCCATTTGGTTTGAGCAAACCATTAAATCAATGTAGCGGGAGAGAAAAGCAGGACACCAGAGAGGCCATTACTCCAACCAGGATGACTGATGACTTTGAAAAAGGTCACCAACTATTTTGGCGGATGAAACGGTATATTTTTCTTGGGAATTCGAGACAAATGACTAAAAAGTCATCAGAACTTTTGGCCCTCCCCCATCGAAAATTTCTGTATCCGCCTTTGGGCAGTGTCGTTAAACAAGCGAAATCGCTTTATAAATTCTCAGATATAATTGCCTACGATACAATACGCTTCGATGGATCAAGGACTATTGGTCATAGCATGATTGGTCATAGCATGATTGGTCATAGGATGATTGGTCAAAAGATGTTTAGTCATAGGATGTTTGGTCATAGGATGTTTGGTCATAGGATGATTGGTCATAAGATGTTTGGTCATAGCCTCATATACATGATGTTTGGTCATATGCCGCAAATAGACGACTTCGATCTTAATTTTAAAAGAAATAAACCCTTGGCAAAACAGGCAACCTTCTTTAGGTTATTGCTTGCAGGTATCAATTAGGGACAATTAACATTGGTAGAAAATGAAAATACTGAAAATCACGAAATTTATTAGGATAATTAGGCCTACGTGAAGGCAAGAACTGACTTCAAAGAACTTAAACGATAGTTGAAACTTATTTTATTTGTCTGAAAAAGCACTTCAAAGAATGAACAATGTTTACCACGAAATAATAAACGTTCGACAGTTGACCATGCAGCTATTAAAGGTCATTAAACCATAGCAAAACAACCAGGCCCTATTTGCAGCGATAAAAGGGTGTGTTTTATGACGAATGCTCTTCTGTTCTCAGTGTTGTGCTGTCGTTCAGAGTTTTAGGGTTCCGGAGTTTTATGTTTTTACATTAAATTAAATGATCTTGTTAATGCATGTTTGTGTTTTCAATCTCTTCAACAAGTGTATACTTGGTAACTATATCTTTGACTAATTTAATGCTGCAAATAATTAGTATAGAGCCTATGATCAATCGTGCATATGACCAATAGTCCTATGACCAATTATCCTATGAATAAATGGTCCGTATACCCGCTTCAATAACAGATTCGAGCGAGGTTCGAATCCAGGCCCATCCGCGTCACACGCCGTCCTTATAGGGACTGATTAATTATCATGACCTTGATTTTACTCGTAATAATGAAGTCATTGCATGGGTAAGATCCTTACCAGCGCTCATCCGTTTGAATGGGCGCATCGCCATTAAATTTTTAGTTCGCCATGAACAGACCCTGCTATATATATATCCAGAGATTTGATATCTTTGAAATTACAATCAAACATCGGAAAGTGAATCACGGGGCACCCGCTCTCTGGCACAGACGTGCATGCATGGGTCGCAGTGTATACGCTCAAAGTCTAACCAGTGATGGGGGGGGGGAGTTTTGGGGTTTTATGGCCTGGCCGGATGCCCTTCCTGACACCAACCCAACAGTATTAGAGTAAATAAAAAGGGAATAAAGTAACAAAAGGAATAAAGTAAGAAAAACAATTGTTACTACAAGCAATTGTTTTGCTTTTCTTATTTAAGTGGATAAATAACCTTTAAAAAAACTTTCCCCTAAGCCAATGGGGGTTTTAACCCCCGAAACCCCCCTTAACTACGCCACTGAGTCTAACCAACGTAGATAACAGTGCATTGTATCCAGCTGCATTGTATCGCATTGCACAATAACTGTGTAGCTACCAGAACGTTATGTTTTTCATTCCGGTCAGGTAACTATAGGGAAAGCGCCTCCTTTCCTCTCACCATCCAGACCCACAGGGACCCTCACCATGAAGCACGAAGGCTGTTCCATATCGATTGCTATGGTTGCCTTCCTTCTCTCCCTACAGGTCGCACAGACACCGCAACTGGCAGCCGCCCAATTCGCGCCTTCGCCTGTATAATATACCATTATATAGCAGACGATGAAGACGCCGTTCTGACGTCAGTTGCATAAAGCACCGACAACTGTAGTCCGTAGCGATAGCCCAAAATCAGCCCAACCGGTCGGCCGACCAGAGGGGTTCATTTTTAACATAGGTTGCGATAGAGTGTGTGTGTGGGTGTGCAGCTATCTAGGCCGGTAGACAGGGCGGTGAACAGAGAGAGACTGACGGGCGTGACTGCAGGCCACGAGCGGCTGTTTAAACAGCCAACAACACTCCCGCAAATTAATGTTGACGGTATTTCCTGGCACCAGTCTGTACACGACTGTTGTCTTTAACATTTAAAAGTAATGTATGCATGTAAGTCTCTATGGACATTTATATAGCGCCTTACTGCTCACGAAGGCGCTCAACGTAAAGCTATATCCGACAGCTAGTCATGCTTGGTGGTTTGCACGCAGAGCGATACACCTTAAAGTTATGTCAAGGAACCCAATGAGTTGTAATTGTAAACTATAAATTTCTGTAGCGTATAGGCCTACTACTTGAAAGCTAAGCGTGCATATGCCAGTAGGCCCTAAGATAATTGTGAAAAATAACATGTGGGAGACGCTTATTTAAATGGAGCTGGGGGTGTGAGCAATGAAAATTTTACTTTCTGGTCCTTAGAAAGGACCAGAAAGAACGTCCTCAACCCTTCGGTAATTCTCACCCTGGCAGCCTCACATCGTTGACGCGTAGTCGTGTCAAAGGGTAAGGGGTATTCAAATCTCACCCTATATTTCCTATCCCAATTTGACAACCTCTGATCAAATCCTCTGGCTTGATTATGATTAAGCTTTCAGGTAACATTTTAGGAAGTTGCGAATACGATTTACGACTATGTAATGTACATGTATACGATAACGACCAATCGCAGATGCTGAAACAGTGGCCAATCAACTGCCGCGTTACAACGCGATCTACCCTAGACCTATTCTATTTTCGCAGACCTATAAGCTTACTGTTTGCATTAGGTAATCGTGCTGGAGCGTTGAAGCGCCCTTCAGTGTGAGATGTGAAGGCGCCATAGAAGTGCTCTGAAACTCTGAACTTGCTGCAATCTATCATAATAATTATTATCGACTCAATTGGTTGGGTATATAGCGTGTGTGAACGAACCAGATGACACTTCTCGCTATCTGAGTCAGTCTGTGTTTGCTATGTCTATATTGTGTAACGTTCTAGGCTATACTTGTGGCATTTGCTATAGTGGCCTATAGTCGGTGTCACGATATAAAGTTCCCACCTAAAAAAACAATGTCTCCCCTCGGAGATTCTGTTTTGGAACACAGCTTTCTGATACAAAGGTTTATCATTAAATGATAAACCTTTACTCAGAATTACTCAGAAAAGAAACAATTTCCCAAATTTTGGGAAATTGTTTCTTTTCTGAGTAATTTTTGCAGGCTGTCTGTTCAGTTGGTATACATGTAGGCCCTAGTTAAGAATTATGTTAATTGAGATTACTGCATAACATGTAGCCTACATGTAAAGCGCAGTGCGTTTGCAGGCGCTCAATTAAAGAAAAGCTTATTTTAGCACTAAAATAAACTATATACGGCTTAATCTGCGTGGCCAGTGTTCAATCTTCTCCCACTGCTTGGGTGTGTGTGTGTGGGGGGGGGGCAATTCATGCTTCTGGAGGGGGAAACATCCGTTTTGGGTGGCAAACAACCACCGCTCAGCCAGACACCGACGACACCCTTTGACCGAAAAATATTTTTTGATGACATTTTAGTCTGTTCGCCAAAATTTCATCCGAGACAAAATAATCTGCTGCATTTTTAATGTACTTCCAAAACTCTGATGACCATTTTTTAGTAATTCAATGATGCGCAGTCGAATTCTTCTTCTGACGGGCAATTTGACTCATTTTGACATAATAGCCTATATGCACGCAACCAGGAGCTGTCGGATTTTTCGGGGGAGGGGGCTGGAGAAAATGTTGCATATAACATTTTTCTGGGGCTGGGGGATTGCACGTTTATACATGTTAACAGCACCTCTGGCTTTTTCTGAGTGATTTCTTTTTCCTGGGGAAACTTCCCCTTTCTCACAGTCTTAATTATGCGCTGCTGTGTTGAAATAAAAGTTTTCCCGACTGAAATATGCTGCTCTCCGGAAAATTTATTTCAGAATATATAATTATAGGTTCCTTAACGAAACAGATTCGCGTGGGATAATTAATCTGTTTCAAAATGGAATCTCCGGGGATGGGGACTTTAAGGGAGCCTGTCATTGGACACCGGCAGCAACGAAGCCTGCACGCGCTGTTGAGGTTGGAGGCGAAACCCGAAATTTCCTGGGCCATCCCGAGTGTTATGTAGTAAAGGAATAAGACAAAGACAGAGAAAGAAAGAGAGCCACAGCACCAAAGACTAACATAGAAGCAGAGAGACAGATCCAGAGGCAGAGTCCAAACGGAATATACCATAGAATATATTCGGGCATTCTTCTAAAAGAGGAATATCGTTGCACCGAGACAGGCTAATAACAGCAACCATTACTTGGCTGGTCCACTACTCGCCGTCCCAAAAGATCCCCTCGATTCAGCGTAGCAGTATATATATAACGTGTATGTGCGTCTCTTTGCATGGGTGCTGCAGACTGCAGTGCATTGCATATCCCTCTGTATACGCAGTGAACTGTGTATGAAAATAGATCTTCATCCGCGGTCAACAAGCATGCACCGATCGTGGTTGCAAGTTGCACTGGACAGCGTGTATTCACCTATTCTTAGATGGACAGGTGCACCACATCATTGATCAGATTCGGAGGAGTTCGAATGAGTTATAGGATCAGAGTTCTTTTCAACGTCTGCCTCCCTGCCTGCCTGCTTGCGCGCGCGTGTGTGTGTGTGTGTGTGTGTGTGTGTGTGTGTGTGTGTGTGGGTGTGTATTTGTGCGCGAATGTCTGTCTGCATAGATTCCATGGCGTTGCAATGATTTTCAGAGTATTAATGCTGAGTCACTGGGTTAGTTAGGACTATTTCTTTTCTGATTGAATTTCACATCAGCATTTGCCTTAGTGCAGATAAACCAAAATGCAGTTCAACCCACATTATAAGCAGGTCCATAGGGAATCGAAGAGATCGTATACTTCGTGCCGCCAGAGACAGAGACCCGACTGAGTAGTAGATATACAGATGAGTGCATGATTGCAAAGCGCACGTCTCTCGACTCGAGAGATTCTCTATATTTAAGCCATCGAATGGTCTACGTGCACTCTGTTTATTTTTCATTCATTTAATAGGGTGAGATCTGTCATCACCGCTGCCCATTTCAATACACTCACCAGGCCAATTAATTTAAATTAAATTCCCCATGCATGGACCGTGACATGCCAAACAGTCCGCTTGTTTAACGAAATTGTGTCCTGTCAAGGTTGATTAGTGTCACCCTCCTCTTTTCTCCATGCTTATACTGGCACTGCAAAAAACGAGCAGTGGCTGGGTTCCACAGTCATAAATTCAGATCTCCTTCTACAATTTTCTAAGACATGGATGGATGGACGGAAGGATGGATGAATGAATGGATTTAACTTTAGGCTACGTGACTAGTGTTTTGCCTCTCATGAAAAAATATCCACGGGTGCCCATGTCCACAACTCCTCCCTTCAATCCTTCCCTTCCCAACGAACCTCGTGCACCAAATTATTTTATCACCAGAGTCCAAAATGAGATTCAACGACCTTCGCCTTTTCCGCACGTGCAATAAAACGAAATCATTTCCATGTGCTCCATGTATAGGCTATATATATATATATATATATATATATATATAAAATTATACATATATATATACACAGATATATAATAAATACATGTAATATATGCATATAATATACAGGCCCACATATACACACATAATATATATTCATATATGCCTTCCCTCAATCCAACCATCCGCCATCTCACCTATATTAGCTGCCTGTCTCTCTGTCCGTCTGTCTGTCGGTCTCGCTGCTTTTCCTCTTTGTGCTGTCTCTATACATGGCTGGCCAGACGCGTAAATAATTTAGAAAGTAATAACTATTGGGTCTACAAACAGTTGTTGTCTTCAAACTGCGAGCTATCGTCGATGGCGACCCAGGTTATTAATACCCAACAACAGGTTCTGTTATCCGTTGAATCCGTTCGGCTTAGTCATAAAATCCACCAATCCATCCATTCGTCCGTCCATCAGTCCGCCTCTCCTTCCAACCATCCATCCACCCATGACCCGTTTGTCCGCCTATAATTATATACACTGTATATATCCTCTTATATAGCCATGCGTTCGGCCTTCCATCCAAAAGGCCACCTCTATCCGTCCGTTCGTCCATCTAGCCTATGCATCCGCCCGACCTTCCATCCATCCCTTCATCCGTGCAAATTTTGCATTCGCAGGTACAGACTGCAACTGTCTAGATTCTGTCTCGCCTTTCTCGACCAATTTCTCTCGAAGTCTACTTTCTGAAAATGACGCTGTTGATCCAACAGACAGCAAAGCACGTCGACGTATACATAGGCATAATGTACTTTGTTGTTATCTTATACTATAGATCTAAGTTTGTTATTGCTCTGCGTGTAATGTGTATGTATGGTCCGTCCCAAGAAAGGCTCTGAAACCGTATGCATTCGAATGACGAAACATTTTTTTTACACACTCTTACGCGAATTGGTAGGACAACTCAATAGAGGTTTTGGTGAATCCCTCTCCCCACGGGGGCCTGCGTGGAGACGAAATAATAATAATACCAATAATAATAATACCAATAATAATGCCGATAATAATAATACCAATAATAATAATAATAATAATAGTCATCCCGGATTGATCCGAAATTGTCCCGGAATTTGTTGCAGAGGTTCACTTACCAAAATCTTGTTCCTATTTTGCACAAGAAGCTCGACAAGCCGTACAGTGAGTTTTGTTTTCAGACCTAACGTTGTTGGCTGAACACTGAATGTTGGGCAGCAATGAGTTGAAGTCTTCAAAAACTTTAGGCTACTAACCATGCAATGACACTTAATGGTAGCCTATATATCGAGTCCAACGTAGCCTATATAGGCTACTGCAGACCATTTACAACATTGCTTTCTGTGCAAAAATTATTACCTGAGCGCCAACGTAATAATTGATTAAATGACATCTGTGATCTGCACTTCGCTCGTGCTGACTATATACTTTTATGTTTGTTTACTCTGCAAGGTCTAGACGAATAGCCCGTTGTAAATTAAAATCCTGTTTTCCTGAAGTTGATTCAAATCTTAAGTAGGCCATATACATGTAGGTAGACGCCTACTTATCCTTTTACAAATTATCTGCAGAACTCTTAGCGGCTACTTTGTTTTAGTTTAGCCTTTAAGGACTACATAGCCTGTAGACAGTTCTTAAAGTGTAATAAAATAAGTGCCTGGACGCCCTTTACCGTTGCAGGCTTTATTGGTCAAACAAGTGGCAGGACGGCGTTCAAATTTGAAAATAAGTCCCTGGACGCCATCCATGACATTGACCGTCCAGGCACACTTTAAGCCCTGATTGGAGGTCATATATTGGCCGACACAAAGCAGCTATCACTATTATGCAGTTGTGTGAACAGCGTAAATTCGTATATTGAAGGACTGAGTCCGTCAGTCAGTTTCCCGGAATGGCAAAATCAAAAGTTGGCAGCCCTACCAACCGCGGCAGCTCAGGGTCATTGCTCACTCTCTGACTTCTAAAGCTGCAGCTTCTCCTGTCCATGCATTTGTGCTGAGCCGCCTCGACTAGGTCTACTGCGCCTCCATCTTCGCTGGTCTCACGCGGGTTCGGATTGAGAGGTTGAAGAGGGTCCACCGGGCTGCCCGCGCGACTTTTTTGTGGGGTCTCCAAGTCCGACCGTGTATCCCAAAGCGAGGTCTTGCACTGGCTTCCTTTTCCGCAGCGCATCTCATTAAGGATTGCATCTTTGGTGTGGCGATGCTTATCAGGCTGGGCAGTGGGCACCCTCTTATCTGTGTGAGCTTTGCGGCCTTGCCTCCCCACTTTCCACTTGCATAGGCCGCTGCGCACTGCGCTCTGCTGTCCATGGTGACTTAATGGTTCCTTTCACTCGCTCTGCAACAATGCAGAGGCGTTGGTCCAACAACCTGGAATGGACTTCTCTTGACTATGCGACACCTCCCAAGCTGTTCTCAATTTCACAAACTGTTGAATACTGTTTTTTCGCTTGATATCGGCCGTGAGCGCCTCTGCGAAGATACATGTACCTTGAGGGGGCGCTATATAAATTCTGATTGATTGATCGATTGATTGATCACACTGTGATATAATTACAATACATAGCCTTCAGAATGACGTGAGTTTAAAATATCAAACGGAATCAACTAACTTTTTATTACGAATGACGTCTTTCAAATTAATCACCAATGACGTCATCAATGATGCGTCTGCAGAAAAACGTCATTTTCTGAGCGTTCATTTTTCAAATCACGCAAGTTATGCCTCGCGGAATAACACGACTTCGTTCAGAGCATTCTAGAAGTTTAAGCCACGTCACATTGCGTAAGTCTGACGTTGTCTGATTATTGCACTAAGCCTAGATTACGCATAGAGCCATGCATAATAATTATTAAATCACGCGTACGGTAATAATTATTGTAAGCCAGATCGAGAAATCTATATTTAGAGGAACGGTATAACTCGTGAAATTAATTCGTTCAAACTTAGCCTATGAATGAATAGGTTGACAGATGTCGCCCCACTAAAAAAATGTAAAATAATTATTCAATACGGTGTTCCAAATCTGCACAGGTTTTGTACTTCGCAAAGATTATAAGTCCATAATAATAATTAACTGTAGGCCTAGGCCTATGTGTTTTTTTATGTAAACAATATGCGACATTTTCTGACTCCCGATTATCGTCCTTAAGCTATAGGCACACGGCGTTGTATAAGGAGCTCCTAATCCTGTGTGTAACATGTCTTTCGTTTAGGGAACTGTTACACAAAGGACTAGACACTCCATAATAATAATCGTCGGGTGACGATAGTCGGGGTCAGAAAACCTTTACATCCTACTTACATTGTGGGGCGCGGTGGCGTAGGTGCAGGTTCAGTGCTTTGGAGCCGGAAGGTTGAAGTTTAGAACCAACCTCAAGTCGCCATTATCATTCCATTACGATGCGTGGATAGGCCGGAGAGAGAAAATGTGGCATGGCGAGGTGGAATGAGATCTACTAGATCTTTCGGGGCAAATGAAATTTAAGTTTGGAAACCGTTGGACTAGAGTCACTAGACCGAAGTAGGCTATCTTATATTTATAAGTCCGAAGGTTTGTCCTTCTGTTTGTGTGTCCGGATGTCTTTTGACTCTTCGTCCTAGAGACAGCTCGGAAATGACAGAGCGTCGGTTTAACAAAATTTTTGCAATTGATTCTTACCCAAATTATAAGGTCAACGCAACTATTTTCAGCTTTTAATTCACTTTAAAACCAGAGTTGTTAGTGTTTTAATCCTTACAGCAGCCATCTTGCCGCATTTAGTAAAGAGGCAACAGTACGCATGACATCATTCACGCCTAATAATAATTTCCGTAGCAATCCGCTTGACAAACCGAAACTGGTTACAGATTACAAGATTACAGAAGAACGCAGATCACAGAAATATTAACTATACTAACAGAACAGACAACATGCAATAATTGTATTAGGCCACAGTCAGCACACACACCCGCCCCTCAGGGACGGGTTATGTTTGGCTTTTTCGGGAAGCGAGGTGGGGTGGAGGGTTACCGAAAACCCGAAATTTAGCGGTCTACGCTGGGTATCCCAGAGGAGTAGTGTTGAAAACCCTAAATTTCCCGGGCAACGCCGGGTACCGTATAGCACATCTAGTAAGCTATAATTCTGACTCTATAAAGTCGGTTCCGTGTCCAAGAAAACAAATGTGATGAAGTGATCGTATATGAGTCATAATGAGTGAATGAGAGCGCAAGAACGTATACAAATGAGTGAATGAGTTAGTTAGTCACATAGTCATTTAGCTAGTCAGTCAGACAAATTTGAATAAAATGCTTTCCTTTCAGATAAGGACTCCATCGCTCTTCTCGTTGTCGGAGAGACTTACGCGAGACTTAGACGAGATTTGATTTCGTCCGCTTGACGAAGATTTGGCACCATAAAAATGGACCACAACGCTACGACAGCGCATCCCGCCCCGCCCACCACGTCAGCAGCAACGAAATTAACACCAGGAACATTGGCAACCGGTGTAAAACTGTCTGTTACGACGGTGCCATCTCCAACGATGACGACGACGACGGCAGCGGGCGTAATGGCGGGCGAAGCGAGAACGAAGGATGGAGGGTCACCGGCGATGACGTCAAGCCTGAAAGTGGATCACTCAATGGAGAAACAACGCGAGAGTTCCGTTGACCTTGAAAGTCGGAACAGCTCCAGATGTTTGTATAGTAACCGTAATTGTAATCAGTGTCTAATTTTGCTTTCGCCATAAGTTTTATCCAACTGTGGGTATACAAGAATGAACGAGATAGAAGTCATAGTGAATTGCATGTGAGAAATGTATGAACTATGAAGAAATTCAACGGGAGATACAATGTAGGGTGGCGCAGTGAAATTGATAGTCTACCTATTGGTATGAGCGATATTTATGGGGAAATTATGTATATAGGGAAGTATGCTGAACTATTGACAGAAGTTAATGTATGGGGAAAACTATAGCTAGCATGCATGGAGTAGATTGAGCCATTGGTAGCAGCGAAACTTACACGTGAAACTAGCCTACAGCCTGTGTGGAGTAGACTAAGGCTCACTGAGCGATTGGCAAGACCAAAATGTCGGTTATAGGACCATTGCGAAATTGTTCCCTCAGTCGGAAGTATTCTTTATTCGGAACAAGTGGGTAGATATATCTTCATACATATAGAGATATATCTTCATACAATGAAGAGATGTTCCACCGTATACCTTCGATATATAACCGGCTGAACCATTTGGGGTGGGGTCCCCCAGTTCCCCCTTTCTCGATGTACGAGAGGCACCGGGATCATAACACTTGCACAGCCAAGCACTAGTGACGTCATGAGCTTTATGCCTAGACGAGAGATACAGGCCTCATTCA